>LOEQ01004078.1:110872-140719 GCA_001685075.1 Bramus lutescens
CTGCGGTGCTAGGCGACTTCCGGCTCGTACTAAACTTCCTGGCTTCCTCCAGGCAGTTTAGAAATTGGTAGAGGGCTGCTTGGCAGCAGCAGAAGTGCACCTATGATAATTTGATGACAGACTTCAACTAGCCTAGCTAATTGCAGGCAAGGGGGAGGCACCCTGCGGAGACACCGTTAAGTAGAAGGGAGAGGATGATTTTCCTTGTGAGGGATAAATTACCTTCCGACATAATGCAAGTATACCCCCCAGAGAACCTATTCATGAAACTTTATTTTAACAAGGGAAAAAAAGTAGAAACATGGGCTTCTTAAGTAGAAACATAGGCTTCTTAATGCCTACCTAGTTTGCTTGCTTAAGTGGGGACCAAAGACGAAATGAAGACTTGAATTTGGCGTTTTCTCTTGGAAACCCATTTTCTTGGGCCACCGCACTATGGAATCCCGAGCAATCAAGGGAGAAAGTCCTCTCTAATTTACAATATTCCAAACTTCAGCCAGCAACTGCGGACTGCAGGCGAAATGGAAAGCACTTTGACCCAGCATAGGCTTTTAGCTGATTTCCAAGATGTCTGATTCTCAAGCCACTTAGACTAGACCCCCAAAGTGAATCCTGCAAAACGTAAGTAATTTGAAGAGTGGTTTTTGTCATAAAGGAGCCTTAGCAAGCTGCCCTCTAAAAGCAAGGGAGCCGATAGGTTTTTACCTCTATGAAAATTCTAGGCAGATTATATGGTAGTGTTGGGCTTGGATATGAAAAATTAATTTAGCCCACAGCTATTAAACTTAATGTATTATTTCCTTCACAGGTCTCATGAAACAATGTCCTGCTGTTTTAAAGGGAAAAACAAAGTCTTATGGGCAATTTTCACTCTCCCACAAAACCAGGTTTGCTGTTTATCACCTAAGCCAGCCATCTGGCTGTAATTCTGAATTTACATGTAGCCACTGCTAAGACTGCCTGAAATAAAAGTCTACAGAGGAATTATGACTATGCTCTAGAAATAAAGATGACAAATGTTCATACTATTTGAGAAGAGAAAAGCTCATTTTCAAACTCTTGGCTCTTTTGAATTACAAGGACACCAGCTGAAAATACTTCCCCAACAGTCAATCCGTGTTTTTCTCTCTCTGCCTTCTTAGGGTTCCTTGTTCTCTATACTGCAAGGATTTCCTTCATCACGAAATACTTTACTAAGATAATGCCTTTTCCAGAGACCCAGTGTCATTTGTAACATTACCCTGGAAATTTAAATTCACTTACATTCTAAACACAGAGACCCAGGGCAGAGACAATCATGGAATATAGCACAAATTCTTGGACATGGAAACTCAGTGGCCAGGTTTACTTTACAAAAAGAGATTTTTCATTTGTGAATATAAAAGAGCACCAGGAGTATCTAATATTACTACCTCAGATTTTTTACAAGTGTAAACATGTTTGTTAAAGCTGCAGGTTGAGGTAAAGACTCATCTATCGCTGGTGGCATTTTCATCTCAGAATATCAAAGAGGAACAAGAGAAACTTGCAAGTAAGCAGATTAGTTAACTAATTCATTCATCAGAAGACTGAGCCCATCAGACTACAAGTATAAATTCAAAACCCAAACAGCCAATTTCTTCCTTCTCTTGTCCTGAACATGATACTATGCTAGAATATATCTCCTTAATTTGACAGTTCTGTACCTCAATAATGGAGGAACACATCACTAGAAGACAAATCACTCCTATATTCTCAATGTTATGTACATTAATACACAGTCACATCTACATGCATATTCGTATGAAGTATCGAACACAGAGACTGAAGGAGAGTTCAAAATACAGCCTTAAGCTTGAGCATTAGCCAAGTGCACCTCTTGAGAAGCACTGATGAACTCATGATTCCTACGGAGTAAAAATAAGTGCTTCCCATGAACTTCTATTTCTATAGTGATCTATGAAAACAAAACAAGAGAAAAAAATACTTATATGAAAAATATCTTAAAAATCATTTGGGTTTGCATCAAAGGCATATTCTTGCAACCATATGTGGTTCAGTTCCATGGCCGAGACAAAAGCACAATGAAGAGAAATGCATTGCAAAGCACTAAGGGAGGATAGATTGCTATAATGGATTTGATAATTGTGCCTAACCTCAGCCCAGTCAGTCATCATGGGTGCTACAATTGCTCTTGACCTATGTCTAAATTATACTGTTTGAACTTGGAGTTGGAAATTGGAATTTTGTGAATCCTAGGTTGCTTCCAGATAAAAAGGTCCTCAGGAGCTTTGGCATTACCAAGTGGTTGTGCCAGGAGTCAATGGGAAGAGGAAGAAGCAAACAAATACGAGAGGTAAATGCAATTTACCATAATTTTGCTTGTCTCCCACACATGACACACAGTCTGTGATGACCAAGACTTCGTCATAACTTCAGCATTTAAAAAACACAGCATGTATGTAGAAAACATACTACCTGCATTCCCCCCNCCCCACAGAAATCGGATGTATAGACTTTTAGTGAAGTCAGCAGTCATCTCTTCAGATAATGCTTAGTATTCCAGAACGTGGGTTTATAACAGATTCTTCTACTGTGGAAGACAAATTCAAATCCTACTCACTTTCCCAAACAAATGCATAAAATTCTCTGATGTTTGTCTAGGAATTTTAAATGAGTTAACCACCCCCCACCTGCTGCAAAAAAAAAGAAAATCACAAAAGTTTAACATTTGAAAAAAACCCACTGTCTTATGTGTAAAATATGTTTTAATGGTTTTGTAGGCAAGTAAGTACATGAAATTTTTTCAGCAAGTCTGTAGCAAGTTTAATCAATGTCGAAATTGTTTCATACAGCAACCTGTGTGACCCAGCATTCATCAGAATTACAGTGTCTTAACACCTGTGGTATGGCCCACTGCTGAACGCATTATCCTTAATTTTATAACCTACTTTACCATGAAGTAGGTTATAAAATTACACATTCTATCATTTTTGGATAAAGCAACTAACATTCAGGAACTGTAAAAAAATTAGCTTCAAGTTATTCCATAAGTGCCCCAGATCTCATTCTACACACAAATCAAGCACAGTTTCCATAGTGGGCTTTCTTTTGGATAGAGATGATGAACTTATATTTTCTTGGCTTACCATGCAATAAGGTACAAACCTACAGTCACATTTAAAGGTATGGATATAAAAGACTGAATGACTAGATGAACCAAGAAATATGGTCTAGGGCTTTGCCAGTATGTTAGACTCAGTTCCTCCTTTCATCAGGGTCAGATTTAAATCTGCCCGAGTGGGAAAGCCAGTCCAAAGGCCCTTAACCCATCTAGTTGTCATCAGGATAAATGTGCATATATACAGCACATATGCATGTGGATGGTTCTCTTGCTCCCAGGTAAGTGTGAGTTTATAATTACAGCATAGTTAGAGTTGGGGCAGAATATTGATACCCTGCTGCAATGACGATGGGCTAATCCCACATGATATTTGCAAGCATGGTGCAGGGTACTGTAGAGTGGTCGGATGTATCTGGCTGACAGAAGAATGACACCAGGAAGGTTAAAAGGAACACAAACAATAATGGATTCTTTTATCCACTCAAGGAGATGAAGTTCCATTATTTTCAACCAGTTCTATATAAATTGGGCTCAACTGCTCTTGAGAATTTTCCCTTACAAGTGGATTTTAACCTGAGCCTGTGTCTAACATGGTCAGCCTTCTAAGCTTCATAAGCATCTACAGTTTTTAAGATTTAAGAAGAGAAATCCTGTACCATCTGGTAGTAATTCTGTTAATGTACACCAGATTATTTTACAAGTGTATGATTTATCATATTATCAAATTCTTTGGTTTTAAGGAGATAAAAGCTGAAGAGGTCATACGTTACCAATCACTATTTACTTTAAGCAAGTGGCCATTTAAACAAAGAAAAAGCATAAATAGTATTAAGGGACCTCAGCCTAGGCATCAAAATCGAATTATTCTTACAAGAGAATCTTTCCAGAAAAGTGATGGTGTGGACATCATGGAGAAATGACGTTAACTTTGGCCAAGCATAAATAATGAAAAGGAAATCCCAAACCCTTCAAAAGGTTCAGATGAAAAGTAATTTAAACCTGAATGGCTTCAAATGTTTCTTTGATTTCTGCATTTGGGACCTCTTTTAAAGAAAGAAGGCCTTGTACAATCAGTGAACTTTGGAATGTTCTACTTTAAAAGGAAGGTTACAATTCATTTTGTTTGAGGTAAACAGAAAGAAACAAAATGCCTGCCGCCTGGCCATCATGTGCAAGCCCAGATAAGTGACTGGCAAACCAAATGGCCTAAACACAATGGTTTTAGCTACCCCATGCTGATAGCAATGAACTCTTCCAATTCCAAGATAAGACTTATAGGCAATGCTTTCAAGTAAATACGAAGCTACATTTTTTTTTAAAAGAAACATTTCACTGGAGATTAATAGAACATTGAAAATAAAATAAACGGGTCAGAACACCATCCTTGAACCCACAAAAGATTGTGTCTTTAATTTGGCAAGCGACTTCGACCTATAATTAAACAAAATGCTCCCAGACTCCTGCGGAATTCCACTAGTCCACAGCCATGTGGAGAGACTTCAGGGGTTGATCGGGTATATGGAAGTGCTGAGTGAGACCTGGAGGAACTGAAGTTGCAGGAGCATGCAAACACTGGTCGCAGAAAACGGGAGGGCAACTGCTTTTGTGCCTCTGCTTTCTGGGTTAGGACAGCAGGCTGACCACAAATTCCTGCCACGCAAACGCCCTCGGGCTACCTGGGTACATTCTGTACAGCTGCCATATTTGGGGTAGATGCAGCTCTCTTTGCTGATCACTTGAACTAGGAAGTCTCACTTTTGCAGGAAGACTAGAATTTCTAGGAGCCTTTCTCCTTTGATCCACTCTGACAGGAGGATTAAGAATGCTAATTCGAGGCACATGGTGGCTAGATTAGGGCAGCTCAGGGAGGCAGGCCTCTGTGTTGTCTAACAGTATGGATACAACATTTGGGTGGGCCCGGCTTTTTGAGGAAAAAAATAGTAACAGTAAAAACTGTTTTAGAGGAGACCAATTTGGAAAAACCGAATAACCAGATGAGCAGAATGTTCTCAAGAAATTTAATAGAATATTAAAATCAAAACAGGATAAAAATATCAGTGTGTCACCATATCCAAACTTCATGGCATTATGTGGGCTGAGCACATATGTGAGGTCATTTATGCACCCAGAAGTCTAACACATTACTCAGAGTACCAAGGAGAACTACATAACATTACCCAAATTGCTAAAGAGTACTTATTTACCCAGAAATCCACTGTCTGGCAATCTGGGTCTGCCCCTTTACCTCCGCATCTGAACACATTTGCATGGTCTCTGTGGTGCTTGAGTAAACTCATGTTGATTTGTAGGGATTTTCCAAGGAATGATAACTTGGTTTCTTAAATGATCAGGACAAAAATGGGCAGACAGACTATACAATATCAAGTCCACTGATATTATACGTCATATAAGATGTAAAATTGATATAACTTATGAACCGATGGAACAGGGTATGCTACGGTTTCACAAATATTTGTTTCTTTTTCTAATCATCTAAATGTTTTATTCTACAAGCTGTTTTAATCTATCAAGTTAAACTCTCTCACCCTTCAAAAGTTCTTACTCTCTCCCACTGATCTTAAAGTCACAATTGATAATGGCCTTGAACTCTGGATTTTCCTACCTCGACTTCCCAGTACTGGGATTGCAGGCATGAACCTCCACACCTTGCTCGTATGGTACCTGAGATCAATCCCATGGCCACCTAGATGCTAGGGAAGTAATCTATCCTATAAGCTACCTACCTCCCCAGCCCCTCACCACTCATTAGTACAAATTGAACAGAAACTGCAAATCAAGGCAATCTGCTATATAATAACTTACAATGAGTGTTATCATCCATCCTAAAGTCTTGCAACTCCCTTATTTTTATCCTCATTCATTCTATACCTTTTGCTTCTTCCTCTGTCTTCCTTTCCCTGTTCCCTCCCCTCCTCTTCCCTAGCGTACCTCCTTCTTCCTTTGTCACCCTTCTCCTTCCTTCTACTTAGCTTCCCATTTATCTTTCCTCTCTGCTCCCCTCCCCTCTCCTCACCACCTTCCTCTCTTCTTCTCACTGTCAAGAACCAAATGTACAGCCATATGTGTGCCATATAAGTACAATATCAGTGAATTATAGCCCCAGTCAAAGCAGACTGGGCACACTAGTATAATTTGATTCACAAAAAGATCATAGTAAATAGGTAGGGGAAAATAGTATTATTTAGGTTAGTACAAAAAAACTATTGTGGTTTTGAACTGTAAATTTTAAATCACTGCAACTAGGTTCAAACACATATTTATTAATCAAATAGGAACCACTATAATCAATACATTTTTATAATGGAGAAATAATTAATCCCATAAAGCTGTCAATCAGAGTTAACCATTACTAGCTCCTACCAAAAGACGGACACAGGAACACAGGCATTTACTCCAGATGCATTATATAGAAGGGACATGTACATATGAATGAGGATTTGCAGCAGATCTAAGGAGAATGCTTGATACAGAGGATAAGATCTGAAAAAGAAATCTAATGTATACATTTCAGGTAGGATTTTACAGAAGGCTCCTCTGAAGAAACTGCATCAGAGCTGAGATTTGAGAGTGTAGGGGGACAGCTCAGCAGTTATAGAACGTGCAGCATAAGCCTCATGACCAGGGTTCAAGTTACAACCCAAGTGAACGCACACGCAATGGTTCGATTCTCTAATCTTGGTATTTCCGTGGTAAGATGGGCTGAGGCAGGAAGAGCGGCCAGAACTGTTGCTGGCCTATATGTGTGCAATGAAGAGTAAGGTGAGCACTGCCCACACAAGGGGAAGGTGAGAAGCAAAACTTAAGTCTTCTAATTTCCACATGTGCACTATGGCATGTGTGCCACTACCTAAAACAAACAAACCGTGTGTGTGTGTGTGTGTGTGTGTGTGCATGTGTGTGTGTGCGCACCAGACATGCACACAGAGAAACAAACACTAAATTGAAAACGTTAAATTGGAATGTGAAAATTTAGTTTAAAGCAAAAAAGAGACTGCAGAGATCAGAACATACAATAGCAGAAGAAAAGAATTCATAAATTAATAAAAACTTAGCAACCAAAATTGTCAATAAGAACAGTGACCAAATCCTCATTAGACTATCTTACTACTATCTAATCTAAAATGGCTATTCTTGGTTGTGAACTTGACTGTATCTGGAATGAACTATAATCCAGAAATGGAGGGCACACTTGTGATCTGGATCTTAAGGCAAGAAGACAACATGCCTTTGATCTGGTGCTTGAGTCTTGATCACACACATCTTTAATGCAGACCTTGAGGCTGGAAGACACACCTTTAATCTGATCCATACTTTCATTGCAAGGCTATATAAGGACAATTGAAGAAGGAAGGGTTTGCTCTTTGCTTGCTTGCCCTTGCCTTGTCAGTGTATCCAGAAGACCAGCTGAGACAGCCAGCCTCGGGGGACTGAGCAGCTACTAGATTCTTGGACCTTCCATTCACAACTAGCCACTCTTGGACTGCAGCCTCTAAGTCATTCCAATAAATTCCCGTGTGTGTGTGTGTGTGTGTGCGTGTGTGTGTGTGTATGTGTGTGTGTATGTATGAGAGAGAGAGAGAGAGAGAGAGAGAGAGAGAGAGATTCATTCCAAAAGTTACTCTAGAGAACCCTGATAAAAGGAACCAAAACAGTTGAGGACGCTGTTTATTGATGACCTAAGCATTGAAACCACAGATTGTAGCTTAAGAGAACATTTTGAATAATGGGGCAAACTTATGGAATCTGTAGTAATGAGAGATTCCCCAAACAAAATAGTCCAGGGGCTTTGGTTTGGTGAGCTATTCTTGTGTTGAAGAGTTTTGGATTAATTCCATTGGCAAAAGAAATCTCAAAGCAGCCTAATATAGACTCTGTCCTATGGTGACTCTAATGGAGCTTTATAATGAAAAAAGGAGTGAACTAAGCTGGGTAGATTTCAAAATGTAAATTTTGTGGAGAAAAAAAGTACCAACAAGTGGAATGGAGCTAAATCCTGTGTTCAAGGAGATGATTAAGACAGGAAACAAAGAGAGTGGTGACCTCATGGGCAAGACCCCATCCAGCTAAATTTCCAACTTGTGAAAAAAAACTAAAGAGAAGCTTCCAGCTAGTAGTAGTAGTGAGGGCACACCGTTAATCCCAGCACTGGGAAGGCAGAGCCTGGTGGATCTCTGAGTTTGAGGCCAGCACGGTCAACAGACCAAGTTTCCTACAGCCAAGCTTAGGCAAGGAAAGACAGAAAGCTGATGAAAAAGTAACCGAACCAGCGGTCATGTTCTAGCCCCAGCAAGTAACAGAACTTGGCAGTTTCGGCCATGTGGTTCTGGCTTTAGAATTAAGGACAGAAGAAAGGCGTTATGGAACAAAGTCACTGAGGCTGGCATGTGTCAGGGGTGTCACTGAATGGCCCAGTAGATGGGCTAGTGTATGAAGTCATGAAGTTGAAGCCTGCCTTGCCTTGGAGAACCCAAGATGTTACAGATGCCAGAGTCATGGGATACCTGTCAAGAAGAATGGCTAACCAGGACTGGAACCACCCCAAATGAAAGAAGCGCATTGTAGTCAACAAAGCTGAATGGAGCTGCAGATGTGGAGAGCATTGCCAAATCAGACATAGAGATGCAGAGTTTTGAATCTGCCCAGCTGGTTTTTGATCTTGTTTTGGTCCAATATGCTCCCTTCCTTGCACTTTGGAATTGTAATATATCCTGTAAAATTATATGTTGGAAGAAAGTGATCTGCTTGTGGATTTTCATTTTTTACAAGGGAATCACAGTTAAGAGATTGCCACGCATCTTAGAAGAGACTTTGGACTTTGAAACAAGTATAAGATGGGAACTTTTGAAATTGGATTGAATGCATATTTTTCATTATGATATGGCTATAGGCCTTTGAGAGCCAGGGAATAGAATGTGGTGGTTTAAAAGAAAATGGCCCTCAAAGGGAGTGGCACTATTAGGAGATGTAGCCTTGTTGGAGGGTGTGTGTAGCTGTGGGGGGAAAGCTTTGATGTCTCTTTTATTCCAATTTCTTTCAGTGTGACAGACAATTGACTTCCTATTGCCTGCAAGATGTAAAGCTCTCAGCTTCAGCACCACATCTCTCTGCATGGTGTCAAGTTCCCTGTCAGGATGATAATGGACTGAATAAGTGAGCCACCCCAATTAATTGTTTTCCTTTATAGGAGTAGCTGTGGTCATGGAGTCACTTCATAGCCATAAAAACCTTAACTAAGACATAGCCTTGTGTGTACTGGGATTGAGAATGTCTCAATTTCTAGCAATCCTATAGAAAGGTTTGCGCTTACAAGTGGATGAGAAACACTGCGCTTTCATTAGTTTTGTATTCATGTACGGTGGATCTATGTGCAACTATGCAGATTTGAAAGCTTGTGAAAGGCTCAGAATATTCCTTGGGAACATAAACCATAATTTCTCAACCCTGCTTCCTCTTCTGAATCACAGAATTTCTCAACTCCCTGAAGCATGCAGTCTGCCTAGATGTTCCTGATGCATGGGAAAGAGGTTGATTCACTCTACACAGTGGCTGCCTTAGGCAGTTCAGCTTTCTGTCCTGGGAAATTTGCAGCTGATGATTGCATTTCAGAACACTGCTGGACAAAGGACTTGCATCAGTTCCCTCATCCCAGGATTACTCTAAAGTCTCTAAAGTCCTCCCTTATTTATCATGGTCAGACTAAGTTCTTAGAATGAGTCTGTGGCGATGAATATTCTCATGGTGATGACTGTGGTGCAGACACAAATATTGGGAAAGGGCATGTAAGAGAAGATATCCATTACATACATTTAAAGTATGACTTTAATACATATTCATGAAATTAAAGTTGATACAGTTCAAAAATTTCCTCATTTTCCTTTCTCATATAGTTTTGATAAGTATATCTAGAGTCCACACAGGTTTAACAAAGTATTCAAAAATATTCAGAATACTTGAGTGTGTATGTATAGATTATTGCTATCGAGAGTGATGTGTTGTCTCACCATGTACCCATGACACAGTGAACTAGTACAGATATTAGAAGACAAGTTATTGGACAGATTCAATAAGAAAAAGAAATTTATACAGATTAAACACCTTTCATAGGATGATGAATGTAAGTGTTGAAACCTGACATTATAATTTGGTCTTACAATGCTCAAGCATGTATTATTGATACCGTGTTCCTATTATAAAATTTGAAAATTAAGCAATTAGATATAACATAGATTTATTTTTAATTAATTTATATAATCCTAAAACAGATATTTTACTTATACCATGAGTCAAAATTTATTTTTCAAAAGAAATAAAGCGCATAATGGAAAACGTCTATTTCTGGCTTTCCACCCCAACTTCCTTAGACCATTACGTAAGAACACTACCGATTTATTTTGCAGGAACACAAATTCAACTTCTCAGGGAAGTGGGGCTCTACATCATCTGTTGTGGTAAATACAATGATTTCCTCTAGAAGGGAAGTGGGAGGAAGGAAGCAGTGGACATTGAACAATGAAGGAAACTGGAGAATGGAGCAAAGTAACAACTGAAGGACGGGAGGAGGAGCAGATGGCTCAGAAGGAGACATATGGGAATTGGAAGAGAGGAAGCAATTGGCAAGAAGTTGGCTGCTTGCCAAATTTGTGAAGGCTCTGGAGGACACAGGGGATTTGGATGGGATATGAGTCAGCTGCATTTTACCCAAATATCACACCAACATGGGAAATCAAAGAAATCCTCAAAGGCATACAGGATGCAGAACAGGCTGGGGAAAAGTAAATGACATGTCTCATCTCAGCAATTCTGCCTTTTTAGCATGGGGAAGGATGTGTTAAATGGGTGTTTGAATGTGTAAATGAATTTCTTCATAGCTGTATTACTATGTCCAAATCTTAATTTTGCTTGTGAAAGAAATAACTCAGATAAGACCTTATATTTATATTTAGTTATTTTTCCTAATCTGGGATGTCACTCAATTCTAATTATGCACAAAATAATTACCTTCAAATATCTTGGATTAGGGTGACCTGCTATTCTTGTTTTCTCAGATCTGACAGGTTTCCAAGGCTAGAGTTTTCATTGTTAAATACAAGGAGAGTCCTTGGAGAATGGTGATGGCTTCTCATTATACATAAAGTAAAACATAAAGAAAACTCACAAGTATGCTCATGCTAAAATGAATGGATACAGTAGGATTCTTTTTACACATTTTAAAAATATGGGTGCTGTCATGGACTTGAGGTGTAAAGCCCTTGAGTCCATTCTCTTTCCTGGGATTATTCAGGAGACAATGGTGGCTATGAGGAGATCCCCGAGAAGTCTCATCTCTCCCTGAATTTCAATATACAATGGTCAATGGGGGAGGGAAAGGCATGTCTTCATGTGGAGTAGCCACTGGTAAGGAGTCCACCTTCCTACAAATAATTATTGCTCTGGATTCTGTTATTAAGCCTAAGAAATAAGAAAATAAGATGGGAGACAGAAAAAAAAAAGGGAAGGGAGGGAAGGGAGGAGAAAGATAGAGTAAAGAAAGTAGTATAGAAAGAGGAAGGAAGGAAGGAAGGAAGGAAGGAAGGAAGGAAGGAAGGAAGGAACTAGAAGGAGATGGGAAGAGGAAATAGATTAGAATGTAGAAGCGGAGGAGAAGAGAGGACAATGAAGGGAATGTAATGAAAATATGCAGTGCACATGTATGAAATGTTACTTGGAACTCATGATTATATAACCAATTTTACGCTAATAAAATGGTTTCTGTTTGGTCTAGTGCTAATGAAAATAATTAGCATAGAATTATTTGATTATTGTCGGAATTAGTTTTTAATCCTGTAGAAAATAGAAAACAGAATATTTGTGATATGCTCTCTGGAGGATGGCCAGAAAGAAGAATAAAAAGTTCAAGACAAAAATTATAGGAGTCAGAGGGAATAGAGGACACCAGGAGAATATGGCCTACGGAATCAACTAAGCAGGGCTTGCATGGGCTCACAGAGACTGAAGCTGCAAGCACAGGGTCTGTAAGTGTCAGAACCAGGTCCTCTGCACATATGTTATGGCTGTTAGGGTGGTATTTTTGTGGGACACCTAACAGTGGGAGTAGATGTAGCTCTGGCTCTTTTCACTGCTTTTGGGACCCTTTTCTGTCTATTGTGTTGTCTTATCTAGCCGTGGAATTAGGGCTTTTGTCTTGTCTTATTGTATCCTGTTTTGTCGTGTATGGTTGTTTCTTAGAGGCCTGCTCTTTCCTGAAGAGGAAAGAAAGAAGAAGTGGATCTGGGGGAGAGTGGAGGTGCAGCAGAGTTGGGAGGAGTGGAGGGAAGGGGAAACTGTGGTCGGGTTGTATTTCATGAGAGAAGAATCTATTTTCAATAAAAAGAAAAAATTATATTAGAGAAAAGTTTGACACAAAGCTCCAAACTGAGAATTTCATATATGAAAACAAATAGTCTTAATCAATTATTTAAAAATATTACAATGAATTAATCAGAATCAATCACAGAGGGCATTATGACAATTGTGGTTTAATTCCAGACAGAACTTAGGTTTTATATGATGCTACTGTGTTAGTTTTTGCACATACTATCGACACCCACACAAAACAGCCAGATTGGTACATCAGTTTGTCTTCTCCCCAACTCAGCTTCCAATTCAATGTATAATTTCTCATAACTCTCAAATCTCTCAGCAATATCTTCTGACATGTAGAAAAATGGTGATTTTAGAGCATGGACAGTCTAAATTTTGGGCTAAGCACTTAAAGCATATGCAATGATATTTTTTTAATTGGGCACAGAATGCTTTTAAGTGACATTTAAAATTCCTAAACAGTAAATGGTGATCAGTTAATTATCCTCTTCCACAGAGCAACTCCAGTACCTAAGGTATCTAGTGTTAAAAACAGATAATCTTAGTTTATCAGAGTTATAATCTTTGATTTAACTCAACCATTCCCTAACACATGTTTTGTGAAATGTTTAAGCTTTTCAAATGTTATCAATCTAGTTACATTACAAATTTCATTCTAGAGACAATATGTGCTAACTCTTAAATGTAACTAGTCTAGTTTGAGAAAAGAAAAAACATAACATCTTGCAAAAAACAGCTGGGTGTGACAACATGTGCCTGTAATTCCAGCAGCCAGGAGGTAGAGATAGGTAGACCCTGGGACCTTGGTGACTAGTCAGTCCAGGTTCAGTGAGAAACCCCTTACACAAAAATGGTATGGAGTAATGGCAGAAGACACATGACTTTTACATCTGGCCTCCACAATCATGTCCACTTGCACATGAATATATACACGAACAAATGCATACAGACACAAACATAAAAAAACAAGAAAATTAAAAAAAAATTGTAAATAAAAGGCAGTTTTACCATATGCTAGGATATCAGATCATATGTCACATAATCTATAAAAAGTTATCAATTAATAAAACATGGGTGCCAGATAATTGTTCCCTAAGTCCACTCTCGGCCAAATTGGAATCAACTACTTCTTCAGCAAAAATACTTAGTAGTTACTTGAAAGTGTTGTTATCATTTAAAAAATGAACACAGGGTGCTTAGAACACAGCAAGGATTGTAGTAGCTGGAAGATTAATCTTTTAGCTATCATCATCTTCTTATCTTTCCCCAAGAAACTGAGTTGAGAGATATCTCCTCCTAACTTAAATAAGAGTTTATGACAAAATAAGATCATATAATCATCTATTATATAGCAAGTGGTCATTATGCAAGTTGTTAAGTTGTTGATGCTTCTACAATATCCATTCCTAAACTTATAAATGTGTTGAAATCTTTCAGAAGAAATGTGTTTTAAAATTCATTTTCACAGTATTGAACAGAGGACTGAATATAATTTTTTAGATGCTAGCTTTCAACAGTCAAGTACTGACTCCATATATTTTTAATTATTTGCTACAATTTTTCCTGTTAATATTCATTCACTACCTTACAAAACTCTTCATTTCTAGTCATCACCTATTAGATTTTTTTCATAAATACATGAAGAAATATCAGTTTTTGCTGATGAATCATTGTGAATTTATTATCTCATCTTTATCACATTGTTATCTACCAATTTTCTCCAATTTGGAGAGAAGGCCATTAAGGCACAGAATGTTTTAAAAGATGCAACACATTCCATCCTGAAGGGAAGTTCATTGCTCTTGGAAATAAAATATTCAAAGGTTTCAGGAAGTTCCTGAAACTGAGCAGATTCACGAGGTTCTTTCCTCTCCATGCATAGCAAGCAATGAAAACTGCTGACAGACATTCTTAGACAAGAGAAGCTGCTTAGACATGGCTCATATCAGTCAAACTGACCGGAAGAAGCTCAGACCAGCTAAGCTATCTGGAAAAGACAATCTGCAATCCACTGAGTGGCCTGTAGGCTGTTCACTAAGCTTCCGAGTTACAGCTTTTGTGAGCTGTCACTCTTGCTAGGGTGAGCTTTTGGTGAGGCATCTGTATTTGAATCAGTTTTGTTCCTATGAATAATCCCTCACTCATACTCCTGGGAGGAACGCCAGTTAAGCTTGTTGGTTCACCACGATGAAATCTTGATGGTATCCTAACTGGTCTCTAATCAGTTCCCTTTCTGGGCCAAGTGGACATTTGTTCACTTCTTTCAAGAAACAGAGTCAAACAACATATGCCTTAACTTAAACCATATAATTTGTTTTATAGTGCTCTAGTACATAAGTTCCAGGACCAACTACAAATATCACAATTTATAAATGCCCTTGTTCCATATGTGAGATCACCAAATATTAGCACATAACCCATTTGAATGTCTGATATATGGTTAGTTAAGTCTATGTATGTGGGATTCACAGACATGGAAGGTTGGTTATACTTGAAACTATTTTAAGTACTTTATAGGTTCTATATAGTACTTAAATGCTTTTTAATAAATTGGCTCTTTTAATAATCAAGTCAACAAGGAATTTTCATGAAAATTGAATTTTTTTTTTAATCTCTGTGCTTGCAATTCCCACCATGACCACTATAATGTCATTTATTTCATTGTGACACAGTAGGTTGGGAAAGTGATGCCAAGGGCACTGTATAATTGTGTGGCACCCCCTACCCACTATAAACAATAAAGAAATAGGATTGAGTTAGGGAAAACTTGTCTTATAAAGAGAATACAAAAAACCATCAAAGTAGGCAGTCATGCACTAAGTGGGAATCTTACAAAGAAGTCCATTACCTTTGATAGTGTTTAGCTGTCACTGTCCTTTTTCCTTTACTATCCACTAATCATACATTTGGATATCCAAAACTACATCAGAATTTTCTTGGGTCATTTAAGATCTACATGTTATTGTTTATTGTAGTTAATTTTATAAGTAAACAGCTTAATGAATTATTGAATTCTTTTATAATCTAGAACAGTATTTGTGATAACTACTTTAAACTTAACTTTTCTTTATCTCAAAAGTAATCTAGTTGTCTTACTGAACACAAAATTATTGCTTTATTATTTGGAATTAGTTTGTTTTTCTTTTTCCTTTTTGGCAAAATTGCAAAATATCTTTAACTTAAATATAATATTTGCAAAAGGTAGTAAAATAAAAAAAATCACTTTTTACAATGCTTATTTTAATATTGTTATAGATCAGAAATAGAGTTTTAAGAATTCTTGATTCATCACTATGAGAAAAGAGCATTAATTAATCATGATGGTTATGACTAACTCTCAAAGACATGAAGCAAGTCAATTTTATCCAGACTGACAGTTAAACTACCACTTCTACAACTTTCACTTTAAGAACTTGTATTTATTTAAAAATACACCATGAGACAAACACCATGTGAGGCCCCTTTTATTCTAAGGGATACATGCCAAAAGAGTTTGAAAAGATTCTCCTGTCATGCAGGAGAATAAGGAAATGTAATTTATACACCCCTGGTTTATGAGCCTCATGGATCTAAATTTTGGCTCAGAATCTAGGTCACTGTGAGAAGAAATGGCTAAAGAACATCCAAAATACAGGTGCAGCTACAATTCAATTACACACTTTCCTTTTGTGCAGGGTGTGTCTCTGTTCTCACAGCTGGAAGATGTGTACTTTAATGTTCAACAAAGGAACGCCACCACATTAAAGAACTCTAGGAATTCCTGTGACCTGAACTATAGCAATAACCATGCACTCTTCAACGGCCTTGCATAAGAATATTGAGTACTTTCATCTCCCGCTTGTCGGTTCTCAATACAGTTGGCAAAGTGAATTAATGAGAGAAATGTAAACAATAATTTAAATACAAAGTTTAGGAAAAGAAACCACATAAAATATCGGATAACCAGCATCTCCTGAGAAATGTCTTTTCAGATTTTAAAGAGTCAGAAATACAGTCATGCATTCTACTTATGATCAATTTTTCGCTTTCATCATTCTATTTAATTTTGCCTATAGGAAGACAACAAAACAGAAACAAGTATGATCTAAACAGAGATTTTGAAACCCAACTACTGATTTTTACTGACTCATTTCTCTATGTGTAAAAATATGATTCTTACTTCTAGTTTTTTAACAGTTCAATGGTCATAATTTAGACAAAATGCACAGATGGTCTTAGGAGTAGTAAAATTTCAGATGTTAATACTTCCTGGCATATGTAACACCTCTGTGGTCAGCATTTTGGCAGCATTTAAGTGATTTTTAGAATTATTTATACATCGGTATCCTGGCATCATTTCACAGCCATAGGTTATTACATTCTTCAATTGTCTGATGCCTGATTACAAGTGTTTTTCACGTTGATTCTAAACTGCTGAAGGGATTGAGTGGCTGGTGCTTTGGAATTAGAAGGCAGCATCCCTGTGGGCATCAAAAATAAATATGATTCTCTAGTAAATTAAAGACCAGCAGAAATCATACAATATATGATGCAGGAGGAGTTTCCAAGATTTTGCTTTAAAAGAAAGCTAATTGACAACAGCAAGTTTAAACTATGGATGGTTATAAAAATGAACACATGTTTTGACACGTATATGATAAAACCCCAAAAAATTAACCGGCAAGTTTTATTTCTTTATCTACATCTATATCGAGATACAACCTATAAAGAGTTCTGTATAGTCTGTGCGCAGTTTGGGTATTTTAATAACCTACTCCTCCACACACGCCTCCCCTGAAATGTCACTTGTCAGGTCATCTTTGACTGACACCAAGTCCTTACATCTCCTGGCCAACCCTTCGACCTCAGGCGACTTGATCTGCCTGTTGCACTTGATTCCCTCCACACCCTTGGGCAGCCCATGTGGTTTATTTTCTTCTTCACTTTACGTTGCTGCTGCTCTTTCATTCGCCTTTCTCCTTGAGAGCTAAGGCCCACATCTCTTCCTTTCTGCTTAGATTCATCCCCTAAGAGATGTCAGTTTTTTAACACTGAAATCGCAGGTAAGCCCTTGTGACTCTCATACTGCATCAAAATAGACTACTTTGTGTTAGGAAAACTATAGCACTTCGTTGAGCAACACTACAATCTATATTCATCCTACATGCTCATAATATATCATCCTCCATGCTTTGTGGCTCATAATTCAGTTCTTGGTCCATGAGATGTGTTTCATGGACTAAGTTGGCCCACACAGAGGTTGCTTCTTGGTGGTAAAGACAGAATAGCTGAGGCTCACTAGTATATAATAACGATTTGGTGTTCTCACTCCAAATACATGCAGCTGAAGTTGTCAAAGACAACTGCCTCAGAATCTGGATTAGTCTTTCCTCTGCTCAAAGGGAGGGGAGGACTGCACAGTAATGGCTACTTATATGCTTACCACAACTTAACTTATTCTCCAGCCTCAACCTCAAGTCGCAATTTCTGACTCATACACCCAAGTGCCTATTTCATATATACTTAGATATTTTGTGAGCATTTGGAAATTACTATGTATAAACCTCTGCTCCTGACATATCTCACCCTAATCATCTACATTCAATGCCCTATTGTTAATGGCATCCACACATTCTGACTTTCTCAGGCCAACCCATAAAGGTATGCGTTGACTCTTCACACATTACGGGGCATATACAACATGTCTGAAACTTTTGGGTGTAGCACTTTACAATATATTCAGGATCTAATTACTTTTCACCACTTCAGCTCCTAATGGACTGGTTCAACCTACCCATTCATGTATAGATTACTGTAAAAACTCCCAATTAGTCTATCCACTTTTGAGAAGGCTGCTATGTTGCTCTCATTGGCTGATAATAAAAGCTGCTTTGGCCTATAGCAAGCAGAATATAGCTAGGAGGGAAAGCCAAACTGAATACGGGAAGAAAGAAGGGTAGAGTCAGGAAAGATGCGAGCCAGTAGTCCTAGAAGTGAGATGTCAGTTAGCTGCTGGAGAAGCAAGATGTATTAGAGCAGAGGTAAAACAACGAGACACGTGGCAAAACATAGATTAATAGAAATGAGTTTATTTAAAGGTAAGAGCTAGATAGTAATATGCCTGAGTAATAGACCAAACCATTTGTAATTATTATTAACTTTCAGTGACTATTTAGAAGCAGCTACAGGGCGGGGGGAGACAGAAAATCTACCATTTACAGAAGGTCACCATTCGCACTTTCTGATCTCATAGTGACAAATGTCTCCTAACTTTACTTAGAGGAAAACATGAAATACTTGCAGTGTCTGTAAGATCCCACATAATAAGGCCATTTGCTGTCTCTAGACATTATCTTCTGTGACTCTCCTTTGCTCGCTCTAGTCAACCTGCACTGATTCTTTGCTCCTTAGTGAAAATGTCATTTGTTTCCCAACTTATGGTCTAGTATCAGATCAAAATGCTCATTTCCTGAACATCTATCTGTCCATTGCCCCACTAACTTCCCCCATATTTTTATTGAGACATTTTCTGATCTTTTTTTTAACATTACAGACATACCTAATTTCTAATGGGTTATTCTCTATCTTTTATATTTTGGTTTTTAGATAATGTTGTATAATTTGCAAACTAGTTATTTAGTTGGTTTTGTCCAGAGTACTCTCTCAGCACAACTTAGTTAATTTTCTGTGTTCAGAATTTTGACTTTAATTTGCATTAAATACAAATACGTGATCAGGGGAAACTTGAGAAAGTCAGATATAATAACCATTTAAGTGTGTCTGAATTATTAAGGCATGGAAGTGTGAGAGCATGCCCTAATGTGATCTGGAGCATGATATTAAGGTAAAATATTTTTATGATGATGATACACAGAACCCAAAATAATTGTTGTCACTAATGAGAAAAATATTCTCATTGCCTATTTCCCTGTGCTCTTGACTTCATTTCCCACAAACAAACTTAACACACAGAATTTTGCTGTGGAAAATTATTTTAAGGTTTGTAACATTTGTCTATGTTGTGGAACATTTGTTTTAAAGATGCAAAGTTATGCTGCATTTTTTTATGTTGTGTTTGTTTAACTCTGTGAAGCTGTCTTAGTTTACCTGTCTAAAACACATGATGGTCTAATAAAGACAAGAATGACCAATAGTAAGGCAGGAGAAAGGATAGGCAGGGAGAATACATAGGAGGAGAAATCTAGGAAGAGTGGGGAGCAAGGTAAAACAAAGAAGGAGGACATCAGGGGCCAGTCACCCAGCTACACAGCAAGCCACAGAGGAAGAGTGAACGTAAGATGTAAGAACGTAAGAAAGAGAAAGATAAAGACCCAGATGCAAAAGGTAGACAGGATAATTTAAGAAAAACTGGCTAGAAATAAGCTAAGCTAAGGCAGAGCATTTCTAATTAAGAATTAAGCCTGGTGTGTGATTTATTTTGGAGCTAGGTAGCTGTCCCACAAAGAGTAAAAAAGAGTAAAACAACCAACAACAGAATTTTCACTGTTCCTTCAGCATCTCTTAAAATTAGACAATGGGGCTGGAGAGATCGCTCAGCGGTTAAAAGCCTTGCCTGCTCTTCCAAAGGCCCTGAGTTCAGTTCCCAGCAACCACATGGTGGCTCACAGCCCTCTGAAATGAGATCTGATGCCCTCTTCTGGCCAGCAGGCAGATACACAGAAAGAATATTGTATACATAATAAAAAATAAATATTAAAAATAAAATAAAATTAGACAAAGTATGATCTACTTCCAGTTTCTTGACTTAACAGAAAACTACAGATATTCATTGAAGTCAGGCCAGTGCTGAGAAAACAAGCAAGCAAACAAACAAACCAAAAACCCACATTTTATTTCCTTCCCTAAACACATGTCCAGCTGGTCCTTTTCTAGCTCCCTCTCAGCTGAATTATCATGCCACTTGGTTAAATGGTTGTTCAAGACTAGGCAAGCATTTGTTAGATACATGTGATGGGTATTATAACTTCTTCGATAAATTAGCAGAAGTCTTTGTATTACATACATACTCTCCTGGGCCAATCCATTCACAGCAGAAGATATCAGCATACATGGAACAAAGCAAATAAGAGGGCACACCCCACAACCATAGAATTGATGAGAGCATGCTTGTTCACTGAACACCTTAAAGGAGAAAATACGTGAAAAAAAAGCCACGTGGAATCATGAATTCAAAATGATTATGGGTCATATAATTTTCTACTTAGAGCAGGGATTTAAAATGTAATCTATAAGCATAGGATTTCTTTATCTAATGAAGCCAAGTCGTCATTTACTTAGTGAGATTGTATTTTTTTTAGAAGCAATACTAAAATACATAGAAGAGAAAAGCAAATAAGAAAGGAGAGTGGGCTAAAGCAAACCTTGCAGTAAACAAGGGGATCTTGCAAAGATGCCTTCTGTAAATTAGTTTTGTAATAATGGTAAGTGTAGTATGTGGAAATGGTCTAAGTCTCAAGTCATCGTAATTAAGCCTACACGAAAGAGTGTGAACTCATACACTTTAGAATTGGAAATACATTTCCTGCCTTTTACTAACATTTAAAATGATGTATTTTAATCACTTATTTTCATGTCTATACAAGGAAAATTGAAATGTAGTTCTTTTAAAAGAACTCCAAAGGAGAGCTAATGCAAGGCTTTATCACTGAGAACTGATTTCCATGTGCTCTTTTGCTTGGGTTACAGAAGCGCGCAGTTATCTACTGGGTGTTCCCTGCCAGTGGACCCAGTACTCACAGTGATTCTTTCATCTTTATCATCCAGGGGTGAGCCATCTTTTTTCCAGGAGATGGTGGGTTCTGGATGGCCCCGAGGAGGCTGGCATTCCATTACTGCAGGCTCACCTACAGCCACCATGACATCTGAAGGGTTTTGTCTGAAGTCATCCCGTAGTACTGTAGGGACAAGATTAAATCATCACACTCAATGATGAAATATGCAGTCCTAATCTCCAAGCTGCAGCAAAAGTGACATTTATTAGAATATACTTCCACTAAGAGCTATCTCAATGCAGCTTGAAGAATTCATATCTATTACAGGCATTTGCCGATTAGAAAAGGTACTTGTCCCTTAAGCAATCTCAGAACGGATTATTTCATAGTCTTCACAGGCCAGCAAGAAGGTGCACTCTGCTGCTTCTTGCCCTCACAGTGAGCATTTCATTTGAATTGCATGTCTTTTCTGCCCACTGCCTACATTTCTCTTGTCCATACACTAGTAACTACGAATGAATCCTCCTTTAGTTACAAGAAACACCAGGACAATGCCTTCTATCTATTACTACATCAATTACACACAAAGAAGCAAAAATATGAATAAGGACATTTAAAAGCCCACATTTAAGTGATTTTCATAGGTATTTAAATTATCGTATATAACCATATTATCAATCTAATTTAAATATATTCACTGTAAAAATGTCACATGCACTTGACAATTACTGAAATCTGAGTATTTTTCTATTGTCAGAGGGTAAGAAAGAGTTAGACCACATGTGATAATTAGCAATGGCATCAGAATTTATGTCCAAAGTTATTTTTGTTAGGCAGTATTTTATTAAATCCATAAACTTATTTAGAATGAAGTATACTATTCATCTCTTATACTGTGAGTTCTAAATGTTAATGGAACAATCTATTCATGTCATCGCAACTGGACAGGAATGCACTATTAACATACTATAAAATGAGCAGCATTATTTCCTTAGTGATGGTAAGGAGGAAATGTGGGATTTTAAGCAAATAATGTGCTCTAAAAACAGTTCATACAGGAAAGCTGTCCTCAATAACTTGATAGTATCAAGAGATCATGAATTAAATCAGAACTGTGTCCTTTGCTCGATAATCCTAATCACACTATTTATATTCTTCATTTTAAAATACAAAGCAAGGAAGAAGACAAATGCATTAACATAATGTCTAATAAATCGTTAACTTGCCTATAGTTATTTTCCTTCATCCATCCTGTGTGGAAGATATGACCCATCTTATAAGGAATTGAAGGGAACACTTAAAATGCTTGTTTGTAAGTGAAGTACATACATCTGCAGTGAACAGTGTTTATCCTTAAAAACTACTGAATTGAATTTTAAAACTACAGTTGTGTATTGGAAGCAATATATTTTCATCCAAGTGGCCTTTAACAATGCTTTAATAGATTGAAGCAGTATGATACTCAAACCCAGCAGCCAAAGTAAAATCATCCCTAAATTTAGCTCTCCTAGCCTCAGACAAACTTACTGGCTCCCAGGAATTTATATTTTTCCTTTCATTTCTTTTCCTTCCCTTCCTTTGTGCTAATCATGCTCACGTACAGAAAGCATGATTATCCATGGAAAACTGGTTTTCTCCTGCAGCCTGAAACAACTTTGGCGCAGTAACAGCAGGTCAGCCTGTGGAAACCGCTGCTTCCAGGAAGAGTCCTGCTTCCTATCTTTGGAAAGAACAGTGAAATGGAAAAGAAAAGGAAGTATTGCTGGACCAAACTACTCCAATAGTAACTTTTATACTACACGCTCTTTAATGAACACAGACACACAGTACATCTTGTTGAGTTGAGATGTCTTCATTACCTCATTAACAAAATAAACAGAGCATGAAGGCTTTCATCAATTAGAAGCTGTATTGTTATTAGGTGTTAAGAATGAATAACAAACAAAATGTAAAGTTTACAGAAAAAACAAATTAACTGGCCTTAACAGGCACACTCCCATGCTGGACTATTTTACTAATTGCTGACAACACCCTTGAAATGTTTTAACAGCCCCGAAACACACATAAGCAAAGTATCTTTCAGATGAAAGCAACTATGCTTTGTATTTCTTTCTAAGTGGTAGACTTATAATAATCTTGGTCATACATTATCTTATTTATGAATTAAGATCATAATCTCCAGTAAGGCAACAAATAAAGCAAGTAAAAAGTTGTATGAAAATACCAAAGGTTTAAGAGTGTTCAAGCTTTAGTTCACATTTATCAAACTATTCAGGCTTGTTTTTATAGTGTATAATAGAAAGCTAATAAAGTATAATCCAGGAAAGATTGCTCTTTAGATAATGTTCATGGGACCATTTTACAGCTGTAAATTGTAAAAATTCAGTATGCTCATGGCTGCAGGCAATGTTTCATAAATGCATGACTTTAAGACTTTTCCCTCGTCTATAAAAATAATATTTCTTACCTATATTTGTCTTGAAATTTTCCTTTTGAAGATAACATTATATGTCTCTCATAATATTAAATGACATTATTTTTAATTAAATTGTCCAATTTTAAAAACTTGTGTATAGCCAGGTGGTGGTGGTGCACTCCTTTAATCCTAGCACTGTGGAGGCAGAGGCAGGCAGATCTCTGTGAGTTCAAGGCCTGTCTGGTCTAAAGAGCAAATTCCCAGCCAGCCAGTTTCACAAAATCAAAAACAAAAACCAACAAAAAAAATCTGCATGCATATGTAAATGATTAAAAATTGTTCTCTGTGCTGTTAAGAACCTGACAATGAGCACTACAATTAACTTAGAAATTAACGAATTATGTGTCGGGAGATGGGTCAGTGGGTAAAGTTGCTGATTACGTGAGTTCAATCTCTAGAATCCAGGTGGTGAAGCAAAAGAAGCAACTCTCAAGTCATCCCCTGACTTCCACACAGGAACACGAAGACACACACAGACACACACACAGACGCACACACATGCACACACACACACACACACACACACACACATCGGGTGGGTGGGGTTGGATGGTTGGAACAGGAGAGCGCCGTTGTTGCTCTTGCAGAGGACCCAGGTAGAGTTTCCTGACCCCACAACCATCTGTAAATCTAGTTCTGGGGGATCTAAAGCCTTCCTCAGCACTAATTATAGAGGTGGTTCATGGACATACATGCAGGCAAAGCACCCGCAGACATAATAAAAGGAATATCACATTAAATCAAAGTGTAAAATGAGAATCTGACAAATCAGAACTTCTCAAGGGAGAGGAGCATGACACAAAACCGATGAAAATAATAGTGGTAATCTTAGCAATGCTGGGCACTTAGTAAGTGTCCATTGCTCAGCATCCACACTTTTAATCATTTCCTCCTCGGCACAGACACAGAGAGATTACTAGCTTTCTAACCCAAATGGAGAATGAACACAGAACCAGGGCCAAGCTTCAATCAGATCTGCAACCACAAAGGAAGCTTCCCCACCAAGCTGCGTGTCTACCAATCTTGTCTTACTGCTATGTGCAGAGACAAACCCTTAAGTGTCACAATGCAACTCATACTTCAGCCTCCTTCCAACGGAACAGAAGTTGGCGGAGAAATTTCCCTCCTGACAGTCACATGGCTATCTTCTTCACATTCTGTACTCTACTTTCTCAGATCACCCCGTGTTTGGAAGGGACCTCTTCACATTTTGAGCAGCACACTGCGAGTCAGAATTCATTATCCAGAATACATATGATGTGTTACTTCTCATCAACAGTTTATTTCAAACACAACCCAGCTGAACAGGCTGTATAATAAGAAAGGTTTTAATTAAACATAGGCATTTTAATTAGAACTTGGTGTCTTGGGGGAAAACAATAGAAGGTCGTATGCAGTCTCGGGACGTATTTTCCTGTACAAAAGGCAATATTATCAATGAAACTTAGCAGGAAGTGGTAAAGTTGTATTTTTGAGGAGAGAAAAAACAAAGTCCTTAAAAAGCAGAGGGTATGGGAGAAGAAAATATGTCAGAAAGTATGTACTTAATTATGAAAGTGTAGTTCCTAAGTATTACATGCCTATGTAAAGTATATCACTCTAACTCTTTTCTGAATTATTAAACAATGTTCAACTGGAGGTAGAGTATAAATGACCTATTTTTACAATATGTACGTCATGACCCCTGTCTGAATTCAACTCAGAGGTTTGTGCTAAAAGTTGTTATTCAATTTTAAAATTAACTCTTTGATATAAGAAATCTGTACTAATTCCAAATGTTGTGCCTGCTAAATATGTTATAAAGCTTTTCTATTTTCCTAATATAAGATAAAAATATATTGAAACAGGCTTGAGTTAGGGAGTTGGCTCAGTTAACAAAACTCTTACTTTAAAAGCATTAGGACCTGAATTTGATCCCTAGTATCCACATAAAAACCTCTGGTGGTATAGATTCATAATCTCATCATTGGAAGGTAGAGATGGGCAGCTTCCTGAGGTTCACTGGCTAGCTAGCCATCCTAACATAATGAGTGAGTTCCTGGCCAATGAGAAACTCTGTCTCCAAAAGCAAGGTGAATGGCTCCTGAAGAATAACACTAGGGATGCCCTTTGACCTTCAGAAGCATAGGCAGTCAACCACATGCAACCTCTCACAAGTAAAACAGACACACACATACACACACACACACACACACACACACACGCACAGCAACAAGAAATCCTTGTCAGAAATAGCAATTGAATAGGACTGCAGGTTATTTTGAGTCAACAGACATATTTTAGGAACTGCACAGGAATGTACAGGACTATCTAAACAATTTACCTTCTGAACTTTTAGTTAGGAAGTGATATTTATAGGACAAAGAGGTTTAAATATCCCAAAATACTCAGAAATAAATTACCAAGTTTTAGCTTTAAATAGTCCATATGCATAAGAAGAGAGCAAACTAAGTATAAAAACTAAAGTGACAGAATGTAAAATAATATTCCACCAAGTACTGTTCATTTTAAGCCACCACCTTGTAACGGCATTAATGAAACTATTATTTTCAAAGATCAGTTCTGTACAGAACTTTGAATTTATAGGGATAGTTTCTAAAACACTTTACTTTTTAAAGTTCACACCGAATCTACCTGTGGGTATTCCTCCATACTTATGTCCTCTTCTACAAGGGCTTTTAATGCAAGCCACTTTAATTTTGACTGTAAAGTTATGGTTTCGTTAAGATTCTGGGGAGGAAATATGATGGAAGAGGCACTGATTTCTTAGCGGCTGGAGCGTCTGAGATTTTACAAACTGTTGAATCTTTCTCCATCTTAGGAAAGAAGTACACTTTTTAGTCATCTGGTGCCATGTCTCAGTTAATCTTAGAGAACAGTTATGTGCAAACCACCAAATAGAAAGAGATGCTAATACCAGAATAAAATCAATCCATGGTCCTCTGTTTCTTTATATAAAATATACAGAAGGAGCAAGCTAAGTTAACACATATGCATACCCCTTTGCTCTGGCTCTGTTGGGTTATATAGCCTTGGGAGCACACTCTTCTGGACCTTCCCCCCTTTTTCCTGTCATGGTGCAGAAGAAAAAAAGAATCCAAGACCTTTTACATGCTAGGCAAGAGTCAGCTTCCAGACTGGACCTAATTTGGATGTATATTTCCATTTTGCAGAAGCACGGTCAGCATTGGGATGCTTCCTGTTCTGCGGGTCAGGAAGCTTGCCAGCACTTACTACAATGACACCAATTCAGGGAGTCAAATGAAAGGTAAGTTTGGCATGCTAGGCTGGAGTGAACATCTGTAATGCATTTCAGAGAAAGGTGGACATTCACAAGAATCGACATTTAAAGAGCTAAAACCCAGTAGATTAGAAAGTCTGAGACAACAGAAAAATATGTTTTACCAAAGGAGGGAAACATCAAGTGGCTAACTCATGTCTGCTGTATTAAAAATGTCAGTGATTTACTAGATGTGTGCACATTAAAGACTTGTATATAAAGTATGAGTGAAATTAATTTACTGCTAAAAAATACTTCATTTATGGAGCAGAATTTTATTGGCCCGTGACACATGTGAGTTAGAAAATGGAAGTCACAAATTTCAGAATTACCAGTGATTCTTGCAGGACTTCATGACTGTGATAAGTATACACACAATGACTCAGTTATTTCCAACAAAACACAATTTTACACTCTATCTTGATAGGGTTATTATGAAAACTAATTATTTAATGTTTATACAGAACTTGCCATTTTTATGGGGCATTACATCTACAAAGAGGTATTGCTATTAGTCACTATGTAAGGAATTGCCAAATTTCTCAGCTGCCAGTACAAATGGGAAAGAGGACAAAGAATGCCATTGATGAGAGCCTCTAAGCGCCAGAATGAAAGTCACACTCAGGAATACCCTGGCAGGGTTAAAATAACACAGACAAAATGAGGATATCTGAGCTATGGAACCCTGATTAGAACAAGACAGGCAGGCATTCTTTCTTTCATAAAATCAACTTTATATTTAGTGTCCTGCACTCAGAGTCCTTAAGCAAAAGAATATTCTTCTGTATTGACTGCCTGCCCATATCTGAAGGTCAGCTCCATGAGTACAAGGAATCTGTCGTCATCACCTCCATATCACACTGCTCGGAACAGCGCAGAGGATACAGCATGCACCAGTCAGTGTTTACAGTTACGTTTTGTGAATTAGATATAAGATGTGAAATGGTGAAGCCATACTGCATTAGTCCTGTTCTCATGAGGCTTGAGATAAAGGAAGGTGGACAGACAGTATGTAAGTAAATGCTACACATATAGAAAGAGGGGGAAATATATTGTGGTAAATAGACAATTGTTACTGTACATTATTATAAATAAATGTGCATGCATATATAAATATGTATAAATATACAATAAAAAGAGTATATTGTTATTCATTATTATATATTATATCATATATTTCATATATGCTATTATTGTGATAGATGTAGGATGGAAAGGGTAGGGAGCTATGTATAAGATGTTATTTAGGAGCTCTGAAGAAGGAAGAGGGGACTGAAGGCTAAGGAATGAGCAAGAATTATCCTAGGGAAGCATGCTGCAGGAAGAGGAAATAAGCTGTGTGGAAAAGGAAATCTGGTACATTAAAGGAATTCCAGAGACTCAGTCAAGTTGATAGCAACATGACTTGAGTTGGACAGGGGAAGCAGGACCAGTTGTGCTGGGTGCACAGCGCCCTATACAAGGAGCTAGTTTCTATTTCATACCCCAGCAGGACTCTCAAGACCCTATCAAAGATGTTTTGGGATGCATCTGTTATAATGGAATACTCATTCTGGCTACTCTGTGAATGAACATGAGATGGAAATAAGAATGGAAGTGGACACAAACAATGAAAAGGCTGCTGTATTAACTAAGAGGAAAGAGGCAGTGATGTGTGTTCTGATGTTACTACCAGGTTTGGAGCAAAGAGGGGCAAATTAGAAGCTCATCTGTAGGTAAAAATGAAATTGACTTTATGGGCGTGAAAGTGGACAGAAATATATCAAAATCGATACCCACATTTCTTGGGTGTCAGAACATGCCTTTTTAATGTACAGGGGAATGTACAGACAATGCACAGGTAAAATCTTCATGGGAAGAGCAAGAATGCAAAATGTTTACTTTTAGATAAAGAAAACATAGGGATAATATAAAATCATTTAGGTGATTAAAATATTACAGTTTCAAATTCTGTTCCTTACTATTTAAGTTTTATTGACTGTGTTACAATACCCCAAATCTCAGTTGCTAACTGACAATATACCTCAATCAAATTAAACTATATTGTGATTTTTGAATGACTGATTTTCATTTAAATTGAAGCATATAATATATTTTATCTGACTTAAATACTTAAAACACACTTGAGAGTCGCCATTAAAAAAGAATTATAACATAACAGGAATATCATCTTACATCCATGGCTGCATAAGAAGTGCTAACACTATTCAAGGGACTTTGCAAGTGGCCACAGTAAACTAGTAAGAGGTATTTTGACCATTGAGAGCTGATATGACTTAAAGGAGATTAGTTTTCTCTAGATCCCATAGAGAAGTCTAGCATGTAACCAGTATGTAGTATAACAAATTTGAGATTTTTGTTAGTAACCACAAATTGGACATTTAGCATTGATCTTGATTGGCCTTCTGGGAAATGTCCAGAGTTGAGAATGGCCCCTTGTTGGCTGACAAGAGAATTCTACTTCTGTGTCAGTTTGAAATATACTCAGCTGAAGAAGTAGTCACTTGGAGATATTACATGAAGAAGTATTATTCATATTAGCACACAGAGTGCCTTTGCGTAGTTCTATACAACTGTAACTGTATCTTATATACTCATAAAGACATGCAATCTAAACATGAAGTCCCTAGCTTCTGTTCCCACCGACATCACAAACAAGGATACAAAGTCAGACAGTGAAGGGCTCAAGATTTTTCTACAAGTCACTAGACAGGCACAGCATTAGACCCCAGCAATAACTACTTCATGTTAATTGTTACAAGGGCTTATATGTTTGACAAATTGCCTGTAAAATACCAGCATTCTTTCTAAACAGAATATTTGATGGGAAATAAAGCCATTTGAGAGAGAGAGAGGAAAGAAAGAAAGAAAGAAAGAAAGAAAGAAAGAAAGAAAG
>LOEQ01004078.1:140765-154635 GCA_001685075.1 Bramus lutescens
AAAATACAGATAATGTTTCTCTATTTCTGAAGCCTAGGAGAAGAACTAAAAGGACATTTCAAATGTTCCTAGTGAGTAAGGGACGGGAGTGCCTAGCAATGCTAACATTCTCAAGGGAGAAAAATCCTCACAGTTTAAAATGTTCTTGTTAAAACCGCCCTGGCAATTGTGAAGCACCAGAAAAAACAGCAATTGGATTTAAAAAAAAAAATTCTTCTCACCCGTGTATCTTTGTGCAGCATAATTAAGGTTGCCAATTATAACATTTCTTCCCAAACCCAAAGGAATATTTTCAATGATAGGAAAAAGCCAAGTCTAAACAGCACACAGAGGGCCACATCTAAACAAAAAGGTCTTTAATTGGGGACAATCTGCCCTAAATCACTATTACCATTGTCGAGCATAATGACTCTCAGATCTGCTCATTCCTTGGATCTTCCCCTATCCAGGCTGTCTAGGGTGTCAGAATAATAATGCTGAACACCTAACGGGGCTTTCAATCTCCAAGGACTGCAACAAGTGTGCAATTGTGTAGCTGTGTGAGCTGCCTTTTCCTAAGAATGCAGATCCTTTGGGAGAGAAACTCAGCCTCCAGCTCTCTGGCCAACAGGGTTTCAGACATTTAGCTTTTGCTGAGAGCTGCAAACACACTAACAAGCTCTGACTAAAGGGAAAAGGAACCAAATTAGCTGAAAAGCATCATATTATAAATCATCTTAATGATGCTAATTTTATCAATAATTCTACTTTAGGCAATGTGCAACTTGGTCTCCCTCAGGAAGTATTAGGTGCAAAAGAAAAGAAAAAAGATCAAACATGATAAGAAAATAACTACTCATAAGATTGTCAAAACATCCCATGTTATGAACCACGTTATGAATGTGATTGTGTGTATCTAATTTTTTTTATCACATATTGGAATTGAAACATCTATAATCCAGGGAAATTCCATTCTGCAAAATGTGTTATTTGCAACAACTCTCCACAAGACCCTTTGTGTTAGTCTTCGTTGAGTTTACTGAAGGCAAATCATACTTAGCCAACAATCACAAGGTCAGTGCATGCCTTGGAGTCCTGCTCAGCCGGTGAGGCAATGACAACACAGGGCACATCTTTCCCAAAGGCACCTGGCTTACATAGAAAGAGAGTCACAGTTTGGCAGAGTAAGATATGATGAATATCTAGGCTGTTTGACAAAAGGTACTGATGATGCTCTTCTTCTTGGACAGCCTGGCATATGGACTTCTTGATGCTTCCAAAGCCTTAATGAGCACCATATCCACAGATGTCAATTTTAGTACAGTTCCTCACGAAGCAGAAATGTTTTGGGGGACACTGTAAAAATTACACAGAGGAAAGTGAGATAAGGCTGAAGAGATGCTTTAGCTGTGAGGAGCACTCAGGGCTCTCCTAGAGGACTTGAGGTCACAATAGCCTCTTAATCCAGTTCCAGGGAACCTGACATCTTCTGGTCTTAGTAGGCAGTGTACCACATGGCAACAAAACAGGTACACACCCCCACGACCTCCCCCAAACGTACTTTAAATAATACTGAAAAGCTTTTGAATTACCACAGTTTATGTGATAAAGACTAATATAAATAGCTTAAACTTAGAACTTCACCAAAGATGGCTTCAAATGCAACAAAGAAACAAATAAAAAACATGGCTCACAAGAAAATGAGAAAGACAGAGAGAGAGAGAAACAATAGACAAAAATCTAGTCAAAATTGTCCTTTATAAGATCTAGTCTATGACATAAGCATTGACCTAAATATAAGTTTTAAAAAGTTAGAGTTAAAGAGATGACTGGGGCTGTAAAGTGTTTGTCTTGCAAGCATGAAGACCCAAGTTCAGATCTCCTAAACTCATGTCAAAGCTGAATAGAGCAGAGTAGATCTGTAACCCCAGGCTGTGGAAGACGAAACAGGCAGATGCGCAGCACTTCCCAGACAGGCAATCTAAACAAACCAGTGAGTTCCAGGTTCAGAGAGAGAGAGAGAGAGAGAGAGAGAGACCCTAATGCAAAGAGTAAGCTGTAGAACAACTGAAGAAGACACCCCACATGGACCTCTAACTTCCAAGCATACATATATACCTACACTCATATGAACACGCCCACTCACCCCACACAACATCCCACAGAGTTCTGTGATCCTTTAAAACAATTCCACTGAACCACTGTGATTCACGATTTACCCTACCATTTAGCTATGTACTTTTGCCTGTTTATCTCTGGGTTTACCCCCAAATATTTAACCAACTGCAGAGTGGAAATATTTTTAAATTGCATTTGTACTAATGTTTGTGTGTGTGTGTATTCATGTTATTCATACCACAGGGTATAAACAATTTACATAGCATCACAATAGGACAATAGGTAATAGAAGTAAACTTGAGATAATTTAAAGCATACTGCGGACATGCATAGGTTATATGCAAACACTCTGCCATGTTGTACAAGGCACTTGAGCATCGTTGGATGCTGGGGGGTGTGTGTGTGTGCGTGTCTGAAACCAACATTTCGGGCAGACACTGAGAGCCAGCTGTAAGCCTATGTACAGTTTAAGCTGTAGACTTGCTCTTTACTTCCTCATCTTGATTTCCTGTTCTCTAATCCACCACCGCTACTCCCCTGTACTAAATATATACAAGGAAAGGTTTATTTATAGTGTCTATTGATCCCACTTGGTCAGTTTTCTGGAATACCAAAAAACTGTGGAAATCGTCCTATGTTTGTTGTCCTGAAGCTTTGTTTACCTCTGAAAGTGAATCACAGAAAGATCTAGAAGCTTAATGAGGCAAAATATGTAGAAACACAAAACTCACAATGGAAGGAGTAATTTCAAAGTCAAGGCATTGTCAGGAAGCTACATGAACAATATAAAGGAAAGTTAGAATCTAGAACATGTAAAACCACCACAAGGGCTAAACTTTGATATCTATGGGGATCAGACCTGGACCAGTGCCCTGAAAAAGATTCTCCTTGCTGGGTGGTGGTGGCACAGGCCTTTAATCCTAGCACTCCTACTCAGAGGCAGGCAGATCTCTGAGTTGGAGGCCAGCCTGGTCTACAGAGTGAGTTCCAGGACAGCCACGGCTACACTAAGAAACCTTGTCCAGGAAAGCAACCAAGAGAAAACAAACAAAACTGACAAGACTCTCCCCTCTCTCCTCTAGTCACAAGCTTTCCTAATAGCTCCTCCCCAGTACGAAGGAAAGCACAACCTCAAAGCCTGGCTGGCTTTTACAAATGAGCCACATAAAGAATGATAAAAAACCATTAGCAACTTGAGGTGCAGAAACAATACAAAGGAAGCTCTGAGTTTAGCTGCTCTGGAGGCTCATTGTGGATTAGCCTCTCCTTTAACAGACCCCAGTTGGGGTGGTAACATCTTTTGTAATTTCAACAACTGTTTTAGCTTTCAAATAGCACCTGTGACTTTCTTGACACCTAAAAAAAAAAAATCCTATGATTTTTTTTTCTAAGCATTGAAAGACAGTTCTGTTTTTATTGTATTGGTGTATTGGTTGTCGACAATGTTCATCATATAATTGTGCCTATATTTTAAATATGTTGATACATATGTTTTAGGTGCAGTTCACTTGCTTTTCTGACACACATGCAATAAGTTCCTTCTCTTGCATTAAACAATAAAAACAAAAAAAATCATTTTAGAGATCATTTTATGAACTGTTAGAACAAAATCTATAGCAACTGGCTTTCGAGTGTGTCCAATTTTCTTAGCTGCAATTGTTAATAATTACAAGGAAGCATGTTGGTAACACCTTATTTGAGATAATTACTACAGACACAATTTTCAAATTGTATAATTCAAGATTTTTGAAAATAAATATGATATCAAAGTTAATGCATCCATCCTTCATAATATAAACTGAATTGTACCAAACCCAACCACCTCTAAAAAATCAGTATGACAAATATCATGTTTACTTTTAAAAAATGACTATTTCTATTATTATAAATAATAAGACAATAAACTACTTTGTAGTAAAGTAATTATAAAAACAACTTTCCTATGTCTAAAAAGGTTTTCTTTTTCCTTTAATAGATCTCTTAGAAAACTAAATAACTGCCTTAACTTAAATGCCTGGGGGTAAAGGCCTTTAACCCCAGCAATAGGAGGCAGATCCAGGCAGAACTTTTGAGTTTGAGTCCAGCCAGAGCTTCAAAGAGAAGCCATATCTTGAACAACCAAAATAATGAATGAATGAATGAATGAATGAATGAATGAATATGTGACTACTTTTAGTAAAAAATGACAAATGATGATGAGTATATGATCCTGCTGACTTCCAGGCATCAAGGAGAAATTCTATGGTTTTAATGAGCAAAATGAAAGATTGTAAGTTTAAAAACAAAAAAGCATGATTAAAACACAAAAGCCTTTTTACCTAAATACCAAAAGCCAAGAAATAATAAAATTTAAAACACATTTTTGCTCCCACTATCAATTGCATTCCAGTCTGCTACTTGTGCATTGATTGGTATGCATTGCCCTTAGAGGGAAGCTTATGTAAACATACAATGAGGAAGGTTGTACATCCATGAATATAACAAGGCCTCCAGACAAAGAAGATCCCAGCATTTCTCAACTCGGTATCTTCTTTTCCTTTTCCGTTCAAAGGACATAGGGAAATAAGCTTACTTGAGTTATGTATATTTGTGCCATGAAGTCCTCTTAAATTCCAAAAATTATACACGCTAATGACCTACTTCCTATGAAAAAATTTGGTGATGCTAAATTTCAATGATGAGAAGTTTAACGAAATTAAGATAGACAGCTTTATGGTATCTTCTGACCACGTAAGTTCTGCAGGGTCTTCACTAAAATGTTGCAAATGACACCATTTCTCTTTCTTCAGAGAAGCATCACATAACTTAACACCACATTTAAATATCTTGAGCTTTACACTGTTAAAGTTTTATTGATAGAATCAAAACAAAGGCCTATGCAAGCATCATGAATAATACACTGAAGACCACTACCAACATTTATACACGATCCTAGGATTACAGCAGGCATGTCACAAAAGCTAATAAATGTGGAGATCACGAGCTGAGCACCTCCCAGCATGTGATAAAGGGCACAGGAGGCACACATGCATTTTACTTCAAACCGTATAAATAATTGAAAGGCTCTACAACTATGACAGAGTGACCTAAGTAGTACTTGGAGAAACGTATTGCTGTCACTAGCAGGAATGATGGGAGGCCAATGGAAAGAGTGGCAATTCAAGCATTCCCCCTGACCCCACAGGCTGCAGACATACAATATGAGCAGCAAACTAGCACTTAAGCAAAATTGGAGATGCAAGAAGTCTAAATGACTATCTAGCTCTCCTTTGGTTCCCTAATGGCTTGCAAATGAACTAGTGAACACATCTACACCAGTTGTAGAAGGCTCGGGCACTGACAGGCCCAACCCTTGAACAGTGCCTCCAACTAAGTAGGGCATGTGGCTCTTCAACATCTGCATCATTAAACTCACATCCTAATCTTCCCAATTATACTCAATGTTGAAATAACGCTTTGAAGTTATTGTGAATTTTAGCTAGCTATGTTTAATGTGCTTCAGTCCAATACTCCACAATATATGTGTATAAGACTTAACATGAAATTTATCTTCTCTCTAACACAGAAACCTCACCATTTGGTATTATTAACTCACTGTTGATCTTAATCCAGTATGCAGACATGAAGACTCTTATTAGAAGGGAACATAAAACATAGCCTCCATTTTTTATTCCTGTTATCATGAAACTATACTTGTTCCACAAGAACAATTCGGCTAACCCTCCACCTTACTTCACCTGCACCCATTGTGTTTTCTACCCTGTTCCTCACCTCTAACCCTCACCTTCAATCCAATTGGTCTGTGTATAAGAGAATTTAAGTCCCGATGGAGAATGTGAGCCCTTTAGTTGGGCAAGGTTATTGTGACACATAAAATCTTCTAGAGGAGAGTCAGAGGAAATGTGATGTCTTACAGGATGCTAATTCAGTTAGAAGAAAATGGAAGCTGCCTGTGGTATGATTTTTTTCCAAGAGATAACGGTGCCTCTTTAAGCAACATCAACTCATTCATATATATATATATTCAAGAGTGACAGCTTGTCAGGGAAGGATGACCTACCCACTCTAACAGCTGAAAGGTTCAAAAACAACTTGATGGTATATGACTCATGTCTATGCATGGGTGGGGAAACACACGTGTGTGTCCTGGCACAATTGTAAACATCAGAGGTCAATTTACAGCATTAGGTTCTATCATTCTATCCTGTGGGTTCTGGAGAGTGGAATGTGGTTATCAAGCTTGGCAGCATGTACATTTATCCACTCAGCCATCTCTCGGGACCCGTAACTTTTTTTTTCAGGAAATGATATACATTAGTTCAATTAACATAGAAGGACTTTTTAAATATGTTCTAAAGTATAACAGTTTAGAGATGGGATAAAACATAAATAAATGAATATATAACTTGTGACCTTTTATATATTTATTATTGTGAATATTTCAATAAAAAAGTGTGTTTCATTCTTTTTAGTCTAAGCATTCATTTTACAGATGGAAAAACTAAGTTTCATAAATTAAAGCCATGGGTTTAACTGAAATTGTTTAGAAGTTCACTGACCTCCAATTAGACTACCTTTGCTCTGTGACAGCTTGAACAGATTCCAAAGATAACTGAAAGCTTTAAAATTTTAAAGGGTCTAACAACTCTTTGAGAAGCATTTAAAAGTATTTGCAAGCAGCAGGAAGAAGGGGCCTCGTGGAAAGCCCCTGGCAGACATGAGTAGATCAAGGTGGTTCACTAGGGAAGGATTGCTGATCGTGTGGTTTCCCCATTAGATCAGCCTCAGAAAGTTCAGACTTAGAAGACAATTATATTAATACAATGAGTGATCGTACAGTTGGAGGCAGCAATCACAGGAGGAAATTAGGTAAACCAGCCCCTAAGAGCTACTTCCATTTTCTGCAGCATCTGTTGGTTTACATTCCTGCTGAACATCCTTCCACCTTAGGAATTCCACTCTTGGGCTCATGAATTTAGGTTGAAGACAATGTCATCCTAATCTCTAGCTGTCACAGAGATATAAGGACTGTGATGATCAAGTAATGGTTCATTCTGTCATCATGACAGTTTTAAAAATGACAGCCCTTATAGAACTGACTACTTACTTCAAAAAGAAAAGCTGCAGAGTTAATTGGATGGTTATGTGACTCTTTTTTTTTTTTAAGTAAAAGACATACTTAGGTGGACGGTACATCTGTAATGTTATTTTAAATTTAAGCATCTCAATGAATTAGTGTACATTTTATATTTTATTTCTGAAATAGGGTCTCTATGAGAGGCTGGTCTCAAACACTCTCTGTAGCTGAGGTATGTATCATCACATCTGGTTTATGTGATGCTGAAGATTGGACCCAGGTTTTCATGCATGCTAGCAACAGGACTACATTTCTACTCATGTTTCATCTCTTTCAAATGTTTATCTTGAAACTATAAAGACTGGCAGCTTCTTGTTGTGAGTTAGTTTCTGTAATCAATAGCTGGGGGTGTGTGCTTGCAGGAAGTACAAGACATTGAGTTCAATAGCATGGCAGTGTGCTTGCAGAAGGAACAAGGCATTGTGTTCAATCTCCAGCACTGATTGTATATATAAACATATATATATATATAATCTTAAGTTTAAAGAGAAGCCCTTCTATTAATGTTTATAGGCTACAGACATTACTTCAAGGTTTACTTATATAGACCATGAGGTGACTTTGATGTTTACCCTAAGTCTTAAAGAAACTTGACTATTATTTGGGACTTGATCAAATAGCTTAAAACTGTATGTGGGTAAAACAGCAGACTAATGTTTAAGGTTGGGTCCTATGTAACTCAAACTTCACAAGGAGATAAAAGTTATTTTAGTTTTTATTTTAAATGTAAATTAAAATTTATTAGTAAAACAAAATTTGATTTTTCTAAAACATTTCATTCCTCTAAATACAACAAAATCACTTTTCATCAAGAAATTATGCCTGTCAAACAGAAAAAGATAATTCCTTATGATGTTTATAAAGGGAAAGAGTAAGGAAACTGTCTAACATAGAATAGGAAAATGTACTTTTAGATTGTTGTACTAAGTAATAATAGCAACACAATAGCACACTAATAGGGCAGTCATTCAAAATGTGAGACGGATGTTTGAGGGAGCCTAGGAGCAGCTTATTTTATCACAGAGGGCAAAGCTTGAAAAGCAGATGGTACCCAGGATTTCTCAATGAGCATCTGTGTGTACAAGTTGCATAAATGCCAATTAAAATGTGTCCGAGTAAATTTACATCCCTTGCTGATAGAAAGCAAGCCAATTTTGCTGGCTCAGGATCAAGGTTAAACTTAGCCATCTGCTGAACTCACAGCAAGTTGCTCTCAGATTGTATAGAAATTCCCCGGGAAATAATAAAAACAGGACTCCTATTGATTTGTATTTATTTACATTCATAAGTCATTTCTAAAGCATTGGGCTAGAGTTCAAAGGGGGTAAAAAAGTTACTATTTGTATGACTTGGCCAAGTATATTTTGGGCCCCATTTCTAACAAATACCTCTTTGATTAAAGTGCCTGCTTGAATAAATTTCCCTAACCTCCTTGCAACTTCCTAGTTGAGGTAATTTTGTTTAAAATTTATCTTTTTAAAATGATCTTGAACAAAAGAAAAATGCATGCAATGGCAAGTCTGTCGCTTCCACAGGAAGGAAGGGCTATGCACCTCAGATGGACAGGCGACCATGAAATCATTGGCAGCAGTTTTTTTTTCTTGAACTGCAATAAATGATGTTCACTAGGATTTCTCTTCCTAGATAGTTTTTCACCATCAACCTCCTAGTCCCAGTTCATTTGTGCCTACAGGAAAATCTGTTGAGTCAGTGTAGGCTTGGGATTTTTAATTTCCAACTTCCAACAAGTATTCCGAAGTCAAAATCTTATCTTGTGAGTAAAATACTATATTGTAAAGGAACATTATACAGGCATAAATTAAAAAAAAAACAAGCAGCAAAATACTTGAGACAAAATTTTAATTGAAAAGGAAAAAAGAATGTAAAATTGATGCTCGATGCTGGCTGCCAGAGGTTCAGGACAACCTCTCTCTTTGCAAAGACCTGAGAGTTTTGTATCTATATGATAGCCACTGTTGGGAATCTCTGTTCTGGTCTCATTCCCCCATTCCAAACTCACCTAGATGTTTGACTTGGAATCAGGCCCCACTCCTTCCATTCCAGACCAGGTCCCTCAGAAATCCCACCAAGGATTCCTCCCCCAGAGCTACTCAAGACTGCACTTACAGGGTACTTAAGACCCAACTAGACCTGCAGTGTGATTTCTTTACCGCTTTCTTCCCCCTGGAATTACCCAGAATGCTTTGCTCATCAAACCTGAACTTGTAATTCAGCCTGATCTGACTTACTGTATCGGTTGCGAGAATTAGTATCAGGGTACAGAAACCTTTCACCCACATTAGTCACACCACGAACACGAGATATACCACAAATCTGACCCACCTGTACCTGCAGAACAGCTGCATTGCCTGCATTTGTAGGCAGTTGAATTTTTTTCACAGATGGTTCAGAAGGATTAGGAGAACTTCAACACTTTGTATTGAAAGTCAGAGCCTCCCCTATGAGAAAAGTTTCGCTTGGACCCAAGGGCTTTCACAGTCTGGCAAAAATCTTTCTCTGCTTTTAATATCAGCAACAATAATATTGATGACGTAAAAGATTTAGAGAACCTTAGTCACCTTATCACAGTTGACAGCCAGCTGGTGCACGTGAAGTAATGCGACAGAAGTCAAACTAACACCATTATGTGATTGGTTTTTATGCCTTTCCTAGAAAGACATGGAAATCCGGTCCTGAGGCTTTTGTTTAACACTCAACCCCATTTCATTCTTTCAGAAACTGGTGAAGAGTTTCCATTATTATACAAGTGTAGAAACTGGGGTTTGGGAAATGGTGAGTTGCTTTCTGGAAACAGGGTTCCACCCAAGGTCTATGTGACATTAATTCAGTTTTATCCGCAGAATTCTGCGACCTTAGGAGCAAGGACTGTGTATTAGATCAGATATCCCAAAGACCACCATCATAGAACTAGAATTCCAAAATAAAAATGGTAATTTCTGGGTGGTGGTGACTTAGGCCTTTAATCCCAGCATTCAGGATGCAGAGGCAGGCTCGTTGAGTTCGAGGTCAGCCTGGTCTACAGAGTGAGTTCCAGGGCATGCTCCAAAAGCTACAGAGAGAAACCCTGTCTCCAAAGCAAACAAACAAACAAAAAACCCTGATAATTAATATTTAATAATTAGTGCTTATGTGTCCAGCATGTATGTTTCAAAACCTAACGCTTGGTATCAAAACTGTGTTGGGAACGAGTATGACTAACAACCTGGCAGATATTCTCACCAGAGCCATATGAGCTTTAGTGGGAGGAAAGCAGAAAGTTACTGAGCCTTGAAAACCAGGATGCTCTCAATGCTTTTGTTCATTATATCTGAGTAACACCATGTAGAGGGTACACTGTACAATACACACACACAAAACAGTCCTTTCTCAAAATAATTCTTACAAAATGTATTTGGTTAAAACTGTTATCTGAAAGTTTGAGAAAAATTAACACTATGAATCATTTCACATTTTGACATTAAAAAAAAACATTTCCTCCAAGTACCATATGTTTCTAGGACAAACTGGTCAAAAGTTACCTCAAATATTAATAGCCTATAATTTTTGATTGATGGCTTTGGATAGAAAAGAAAAAAGAGCATTATGAAAGGTGGTCTTCCTCTAGAATGAATGTGGTGTGTTAGGCAGCCCATAATAGTTGTTATCCTTCCCTTAGTTGTGTCTCCTTCCTTCTATTTACCCATAACAAACTGTCTCTGGCACAGAGTATGTGCAGAGGACACTCTTGTCTTCATTCATGTTTGCCACTGTCAGTGCTGGAGTACTTTGATATTGTACGGCCTTTCCTCTACTTGCCTCCTATCAACACCAATATTCTGTTCTTGCCTGAATACCTTACACCGGATAGCACTTTCTCACAGAAGGAATGCAATACCAATTTCTCAAGGAATAAGATAACCTTACTTACGTTTTCAAGCTATTCTGGGAGGTATGCTAATTTCTTGGTCATTTGCAGCCATGAGAATTTTCCCTAGGAATAGCAGCCAGTATACAAGAAAAAAGGACAAGACAACAGACAACCAACTCCCGAATGTAGGCTTTGGCAGTTGTCCATTCCCTGGTTGGGTGGGCTCTAATGTTCTACATGGCTGGAACTGTGACAACCTGAAATCATTAGTCAATTTAAATATCCACACAGTCTTAAATGTTTACATGCATTGTGATTCTATCAGCAAGGTTCATATGGGAAATACCTTTAAGTGCTGTATTCTTTATTACAACAAAAATATTTGTTAAGACATTCTTTAATAAAAATTAAATTAGCCCTTTGGAAGCTTAGACGAAACTCACTTCCATAGGTTGGCTGGCACAAGACTTTGTAAAACAACCAAGAAGGATACTTCAAATTATGTTTTTTGTTCAACAAGCATTTTAGAACAATATTTATTAATGCCAATAATTGTTAAGGAGACATTTATTCTCTGTAAATAAAAAACATCCAATGGCCTTCTATTTTCCTTACTATGAAAGCCTTGAAAAGATATTGAGTATTTTCTATTTGATGCATATCTGTTAGATACACACTAAGATGAGAAAGACTGGCAGCTGAAAAACACAGTATTTCATAAATTTATAAATGTTATTTATAAAGAAATGGGTTTGTTCTGTTTCTCATGGAATCTTATTCTCAACAAATTACAAACTTCTGATAATGAATGTCATATACTTTGAGGGAGTACATTATTTTTATATATTCCTTGGGATAACTAGCTGGTAAATTTATACCCATCACAAAACAAAGCTGATTATCTGGTAAACCATCCCCTGAAATTATGGCCAGCTTATGTAACAGAAGGTTTTTCACTAAATTAACTAGATGAACACAGACCTGGGACAATTACATTTTAAGTAGCTCACATGAGCAATTCCTGGGGGCAAGGGTGGGGGAACTGAAACATTTAACAAGAATAGAGATGCTGATTTTCAGATGACCAAACAAGATTGTGGAGGGTGACTTTCTGAATTCTACTCTACATGTATTATGTGTACTTCATAGAAACTTCGGTGAACTGAAAGAAAGCGAGGCAGGGCTGACTCCCAGGCGTGTACGGAAAGACTGCAGGCACACACAGCAACAGCGCTTCCTTCCCTCAACAGCCAATAATTTAGTCACTCCTCTGTAGCAAGAGGCGAAGTTCCAGGAAAAGAAGCAAATGGCCCACGGCTCCAAATAAGTGCAAAGACTTTGTTCTTCAGCTGCCCGAGAAGAAAAAATTAGGACTGACCCCACTTTCCAGCATTCAGGACTTTTCTCTCTAACAGGCTCGCCTTGTTACTTGTACTCTGGTACAGTTTCAGGCCCTTCATTTTACTTTTGTCTTTGGCCCAAGCTCTGCTCTGTTGTTGAGAGCAAAGTTTTTATCTGGGAAGTATTTCTGGCCTTCAATTAAAACTTTCTATCCCTTGGTTCCCTAAGCTTTGACTTAAACAGTTCATGTGAATGTCGCACGCAGCTCCTTCAAGCTCAAGGCCACCCGGGAAGGAGAAAACAGAAAAGAGCATTGCGCTGCAATTCTTTAAAATCCCCACCTAGGTCCTTGCCTACCATGTTGAATTTACAGAAGTCTCTCGGATTCGCAATCTTCTTATGGTGATTATAGCATCTTTTCCCTATATGCTTTATCTTTTGTTTTCCTTCATTGATTCTTTCCCTTATTCGGCAATAGTATCGATGAAACCATCTGGGGAGGGGGGAAGCTTTTGTGTGTAGCAGAGAAAATAGGGCAGAGCAAAGACTCAGTGAGTATTGTTTGATGAATAATGCCAGGAGTGAGCCTCAGATTCCTTGTCAGATACTCCCTTGTGTGAAAAATTCTTTAAAATGGTTTTCAAAAATAATTGGCCTTTGGTGGATTTTAATATGAGCTTATAAACATCAAGCAAAGCTGTGGTAATTAAAGCGTGTGTGTGTGTGTGTGTGTGTGTGTGTGCATGTGTGTATGTGTGTATTTTCACATGTGCTCAGGAGGATGAGGGCATGTGCATGTGTGTGCTTGTGGTGAGATCAGAGGTCAAACACAGGAAACTGTACAATTTTTTTAAAGACTACACTCCAACTCACTAGCCTATAACTGGAATGCAAAGACTTGGCTAGGCTGGCTTGCCAGCAGCTCTATGGATCTGTCCCTCTAGTGTTGGGATTACAAGGAAATGCAACCAAACCCGGCCATTTTCTTGAGAGGTAAGTGACTAACCCAAGGAGGCTATCCTCCGTCCAAAATCATGATGACTACTGCAATAAAATACATTCTTCTAATGACACTGATATTTTTCTATGTATATTAATCTGCATCAGAGTATGGATTACAATGTGAATAGTACTGTTTTTAAGAGCAAAGACCATAGAGCTTCATTACCTGGGTGAAAACAGCAGTTCTCCCACTTACATTGAACATGACTTTGGCCAACTGGCTGCTCTGCTTTTGTCCATGGATTTATATATATTGAAGGGTTATAAATAGGAATTAACAATACAAATGATTAGAGAATTTCTGTAAAGAATTAAAAGTGATTAAAAAAGCTAGAACTACTACTTCTGGGGCCAGTATTAAATAATTGCTTATTAGTCTTTTGATGTAGGAGGGTCATCTGTCTATGTGTTACTTTCATTGGTTA
>LOEQ01004079.1:12517-23152 GCA_001685075.1 Bramus lutescens
CATACACACAGACAGGATATTGTATACATAATAAATAAATAAATATTTTTTAAAGTATTTTACTTATCCCACTCATCACAAACATCTTACTCGTCCAATTATTCACCACAAACATCTCAGTTCTGGTGGGGAAAAAAATGGGAGATCATTCTAGAAAATATGCAACCCCAAAATTTCAAAGAGAAACTTTCTCGCCATCATCATCAGTCAGACTAAAGAGTCCTCAGGGTAGGAAGTGTCTGTGTTGCATCATTTGCGAAGTGGTAAAGAGGCAAAATGGGACGCCCAGCCCTCCAAGCCCACATGCCTTAATCATCTTTCCACCTACACAGACTACATCACAAAGGACTGGGAATTTATAAGCTCTTTAGGTTTTGAGAATTAAGAGATCTTATTTTTCTCTGTTAGTTCCCTTGGTCTAAGATGAAAGAGATCACTAAGAATGAATAAATGGAGTTGTGTTAAACTGTCCATGTCTTGATGTGCTTACGCTTTGCAAAGTGGGCAAGATGCCAGCTTCTTGAATCCTTCATGGCTGAGAACAAGCTGTGCTCAGGGATTTGAATTCATCACTGGCTCCTTTAGTCCTGACATCTTGCAGTAAGGTCCCTTAGTAACCATGTATCTATGGTTAGTGAATATTTTTAGATTTGAGGACCTGGCTTCTGAGCTGGCCTGACACTTGATCTCTGGAGTGAAACTAATACTAACAGCTCATTGTGTCTTCCAGGAGCCTTCCTTGCACTAAATTGCTGCCAATCCCCCACCTTATCTCAGGCAGCACTGAAAGCTTGCAATTAAAATGTCTAATTGGATGAAGGCAGAAGAGCATCCTTCTAATGAAGTGAGGGATTGTTGCCTGGGTTTTTTCCTTCGTTTGCTAAAGCAAAACAAAACCAGCTAAACCTAAGGTGTTTCAGAGACTACTAACACATATCCAAAAGACCTATAGCAACCCAAGACAGCAGCTGCCAAATTACCCATGAGGCAGCCTAGTAAGCCCCTTGCTCAATATACATTTAACAGTGCGATTTACCTCTACACACAGGCAATTTAGTTGTACCTAAAGATAATTTTATCATGGCATGATTTTATGGCATTTTTACAACTGTGACACCTTATGTGGGTCTCAGGAATAAACAGAGCAGAATAATAAGACACCCAAATAAGGATTGAATGTGAAATTGCCTAATGCAGTTGAGAGTCACAATAAAGCCAATGTGACATCTTTTTCGTGAACATTCTGCTGTTGCAGTAATTTCTTATGGACTAATATGGTCTGCATTAAAATCAAATCTGCACTTGATTTCAGAGGGAAGACTAAGTTACATCAACCTATTTTATGTAAAGATGTAATTAAAATGTACATGGAGCAATTTCATCTTTTTTATTAAATTACCCTAAAGAATAAGCAGTATTGCCACAGAGTGATTAAGACCCTCAGATTCACAGGAGTTTGAGAGTGAGATAAGTTACTGAACCCATGCCATTGGAAAGCCGGGTCCAAGATGAAGGTGATGTTCATTTTCTTCTGACAGTTCAGGTCCATGTGTGATGCATTTTAATTTATTGTTATACTCTGTCCTTGAGGGATATAATTAGTAAGTGTGGTGAAGAGGTCCTACCATGATGGCAGATGGGACAGGGAAGAGGTCCTACCATGATAGCAGAGGGGACAGGGAAGAGATCCTACCATGATGGCAGAGGGGGCAGGAAGAGGTCCTACCATGATGGCGGAGGGGACAGGGAAGAGGTCCTACCATGATGGCAGAGGGGACGGGGAAGAGGTCCTACCGTGATGGTGGAGGGGGCAGTAAGAGGTACTACCGTGATGGCAGACGGGACAGGGAAGAGGTCCTACCATGATGGCAGAGGGGACAGGGAAGAGGTCCTACCGTGATNTGATAGCAGAGGGGACAGGGAAGAGATCCTACCATGATGGCAGAGGGGGCAGGAAGAGGTCCTACCATGATGGCGGAGGGGACAGGGAAGAGGTCCTACCATGATGGCAGAGGGGACGGGGAAGAGGTCCTACCGTGATGGTGGAGGGGGCAGTAAGAGGTACTACCGTGATGGCAGACGGGACAGGGAAGAGGTCCTACCATGATGGCAGAGGGGACAGGGAAGAGGTCCTACCGTGATGGCAGAGGGGACAGGGAAGAGGTCCTACCGTGATGGCAGAGGGGACAAGGAAGAGGTCCTACCATGATGGCAGAGGGGACAGGGAAGAGGTACTACCATGATGGCAGGGGATGGAGGCAGTGAGGAAAGAACAAAGTTGGCCAACAGGAAATAACAGAATCTTTTCAACTTTTTAAAAGTTGTGCAATGCTTAGTTCAGGAGACAAGACAATTCTGTGAGAAATACTCAAAATGCATAGTTAATTATAAGCTAAATTTCCTTTAGTTCTTTCTTACTGTTCAACGTTTTAAACATTGGTGTATGTTCGTTGTATGTGGTTCTGGACTTTGCAAGGGCATGTTCACACATGTATATAATGTACTTTGAGCATGTCCCTCTCCACACCTGCCTCCTCCCCTCCCACTAGTCCCCTTCATTTCCATAGACACCTTTGCTTCTATTTTCATGTTATATATACATACATGGGGTTTTTTTTCTCTCCCTACAAAATCTAGGCTCCACAGCTGAAACTGTTGCCTTCCTAAATATGACTTAATTTGCTTAATATAAAAATCTCCCCGACATCCATTTTCTTGCATAGGAAATAATTTTGTATTTGGCAGTTTAGGGGGGATATTCCATAGTGCAAGTGATTTTTTTTATTATTATTCTTTGGCGATTTCATACATGTATACAACAAATCGTGGGCATTTTCGTCCTCACTGCCCTCTCACCTCCTCCTCTATCACTGAATCCTTTCCTCTTCCCAGCATGCCCCCTCCTCTACTTTGATGGGTTTGGTTTGGTTCGGTGGTCCACTGAGTTCAATTATGGTTGCTAGCGTGAGCATGCATGGGAGTTTATTTGCTAGAACATGGGCAAAGCAAGAATGGCTAAAGAATGACACCCCTCCCCCTAGCATTTTCACCTCGGAAAGAACAAACATTGGTGTTTGTGACTATAATGCACTGCTGGTGCCTTAATCTCCAGGGGGCTTCTTGAGTACTTTACCGGGCACTGGAGTACTCAGCAGCACAACCTATTCTTCAAATCGTTTTATCAAGACCTAAAGGATCTCCAGCGTTCCCTCTCCTGGGCCTGTCGCAGGTACGCAAGAAAAAGAGAACTCTCTGCGTTCTTCCAATGCCTGAGGAAAACTACACAGTCCCACCCCAGTTATGCCGTTCACGTGCTGCAGAAGCTGCTTCCTCCTCTCAGAGGGCACATGAGAGAAATGGTGCGTGCTCTCTCGCATCTTCTACAATAGTTAATTTTCTCCCCTGTTAAAATCTACATGCTCTATGAACATGAATGTTCTGCCTATGGCTGGAAAGCCATCAAATGAACTATCTGGGCTTGGATTGAATTTCTGCCTTAAAATGTAATGCAATGGTTTAAAGGCATCAGCACCGAAAGTAATGCCCAGGCTTGCTCCTAATTTTAAGTGGGAAAGTAGTCGGAATTAAAACACATTTGTAGACAAGCAAGCACATTTTCTCACGTTCATAAGCAGGTTTTTAATTAAGTCAGAACTTTGTACTTAATATGTCATTAACTTTAATAATAGAAATACAGGTAGGATTCAAGTCCATAAATTCATTCACTGATTCTACCAGGCACACACTGTGCATAGGAGAAAAGATATGGCCTGATCTTCAAGGAACTCAATCAATAAAAGACAAACAGCTAAACAGATTCTAAAAAGAATATGAATCCTTCTGTAGGTTCCTGCTGCTAAAAGCATACTAGGCTAACATATTGGACAATAACAGGAAAGGCAAGTGATAATTCAGCAAGAACTCTATGGATTATTCATATGGTATTGTAGATGCTACAAAATCCAAAACACTAGGGACAAAGAACACACTGTCCCACTTCTAACTCTTCATTGAAGCCTAAAGAACTGGAATGTAGAATTCTGCCCAAAAGCCAGTATATGTGTTACTCCAGCTCACAAGTATGTGATTGTGCACAAAAGTGAGTGTATATGTATTAACTTGTGCAGTTATCTGTGAGACCATTTGTGGAATAGGTTACACCACTTCCTCCATTCTATACTCGAGTATACCCTGGTGATTACACAAGAAACACACATACACACAATGTAAAGAAAGAAGGAGGAGTCGGGCACCCTTAATCCCAGCACTCAGAGGAAGATGGAGGCAGAAGAATCCATGTTATCCTGCAAAGAGAGGAGGGGGCCAGGGGCAGGGGGAACTGACCACATCTGAGACTATTAGGACAGACTTCACTGAGAACATAGTTAGAGCTGAGTCTTATAGGATAAGGAGAGACTCATTATGCTAATATTCCCAGCAAAGGAAATAACACAGTGTGCACAAAATGCAGAGGTATGAAGACAGTAGGGTGAGCCCAGACCACTTGTATTTACATCGTACAGCCAGAACCTGGATACATACTGAGAATATACTTGGAAAGTCAAGAAAAGGCAAGGTATGGCCATTTTGATCATGATAAAGAGAGGGGTGTGCTTGAGGAGAAAAGACCTGAAGTGAGAAGAATATAGTTTACCCACATTTGAAGAATGTACAGGAAAATCATCTAAGGCAGAAACCAGAACTGTATGGACATGACCTTGAAAGAGTGAGTCTAAGCTGGGTGTGCACACCTAGGAAAACCCAGTGGGGCAGAGTGATTGCATCTCTCTAAAGAGCACTAGTGCCGGAGAAGGGCAAGGTCTATAATGGCCACAGGCAGTTCCCAGGACAATAGTCCTGCCAGCTGCTTTTCCTCTGGCTTTTTAACAAGGGCTCCCTGCGTCTTCTGTGGGACATTGTAAGTGTGAGATTTGTCTCTTATCTGCTAAATCCATCTGGAATGACCTGATGCCACCACATCCCTTTTCAGGATCCTAGGTTTTCATTTACTCCTTGAAACACCGGGAGGGGTCCTTGGTGACAAAGGAGACAAAATATGTGGTGTGGAAATGGAAATGTCCTTGCTCTGTGACAATGTATCTCTAAACATTGCCCAAGAACCTGCTGAGAGGGCAAACAAGGCACTATTTTCACATGTCAGTGAGGACCAAGAAAGATGAGCCAAATGTGGTGGCCCACAAATCCCAGTGCTTGGGAGGTTGCAGCAGATGGTTTAGCAATTCAAGGCTAGCCTCTGCTACACAGTGAGGTCAAGGTTAGCCTAGACTACATCAGTCTCTCAAAAACTAATAAAGAGAACATATGGTGATGCTACATAATGCATATCTTAAATACTTATTACATGTATGTTTGTGTGCACTCATGTCGAAGGACAGCTTGTAGGACTAGTTCTCTTCTTCCACCATTTAGGTACTGGGGATTGAACTCGGGTCATCAGACTTGGCAGCAAGTTCCTTTACCCATTGAGCCATCTCTATGACCCCCTATTCAATAATTTAACAAGCCCAGTACGTTTGAGTTTTAATTTTTCTATAACACTTCTTCTGTTTACAATGAAAGAGGAGAAAGAAAAATAGATTTTTTTCAGTGAATAGCTAACAGATGGAACCAGAAACATTTAGGGGAGAGGACACAGAGACAACTATGGTTGCCATGGTTTCTTTGAAATGAAGTAAACATAGGGACCCAAATGGACAGTGAAGTCCCCCATTGGGAAGAGCCACATACTGCTGCTTTCTTTCTTGGATAATTGCCAGTACAGACTGTGCATGATGGGGGTTCATGCAAGATGAGCCGGAACTGTTGCTCACCCCGAGATATTCTCAGATTAGATTAGCCTGGACTATGCTATCCTAATACACGACAGTCATAAATAAGTAAGTACTGGCTACTTTAAACTAGTCATGAACCCAGTGGGCAGTGCCTAAAGGAAATATGTAAACTCAAGAGAAGATGGGTGTGACCCAAGCCAGAGCTCTGTTTCCCAGCAAAACAGAAGGTAACAGGACATTTCAAATGAGTAGTCCATCCTGGTTGACACATTCAGGCCGCTGATCCTTAGCATCACTTTCCGGTCATCTACAAATTTGTTCAAACCCCAAACTTCCATATAACAGCCTACCATACTTACAGTGTCAAATGTTTCCACCAAATATGGTTGATAAATGTGGGTGATAAAAACAGAGAGAGTGTAGGTAGTGAGCCCTTTTGAGATTTCCCAGTGCAGTGCAAATGGGGCTTGAATGCTGTCAAACAAACATTGAACACACAGTTTGGCCAAACTTGCATGTTTCCTCTACAGGATCTGATCAAGTTGACACAGACTAAAAAGCCTTTTTCCAAGGTCATTTCAGAGGCTGCCAGAGATGAAATCACTGTTGAACAGAGTTCTCCAGCAAGGCCCTTCTCACCACAGCCAAAACAGATTCTAGTCCACACCAGATCACCACGGGTGGTTCCCTCAGTTTTCCACGTCACCTACAACTGACCGTCCAGTTCACCAGAGGATTGTGCAACCTCGACGGGGGCTGTGTGAGGTTCCGAGGGTGATGGTTGTGTGGATCAAATACAGATCTGCAGTAATGGGTGGCAATGCTGAGGGCACCTGAGTGACATTGGGAGCTTCAGGCAATGTCGTTTCTCCTTAGCTCAGTGACATGTCTTCAGAAGCTAAAGTGTCACAGAAACCCTTCTTAGACCATTGAAATTTGTCTCTTCTGAGTCTGTCCCCAAAGCCCAAAGCTTGCAACATCATATTTCCTGTTTGGGGATTTCTTGCAAATGAAGTATAGCTTTGTGGGGGAAAAACCCACAGGAAGCCTTTCTTTCTGGAACTATCCTTGTATCAGCTTTGCCGAACAATCTGCCCCAGCAGTTTGACACTTTTCTATCGCTTCAGAAAGGGCTTCTATAACTCTTTTTCTGTTTTCCAGACTTCTCTGTTTCATATTGCTAGTCTTCCAGAGTTTGGGGAAATTTGAGAGTCGTTTTATAACAGATGGTCCCAGCCTTATGATGGCTCAGCTTACAGTGTTTTCAACTTGATGATGTTATGAAAGTAATACACATTTATGGGACTGTACTTCAAATTTTGAATTGCAATCTCTTCCCACGCTGGGGTCAAGCAATCTGAGACTCTCTGGTGAGTTTGGGTGGTGGCAGCAGGTCAGCCACCAGTGAGGCACACGGGGCGAGGGGGGGTGACCAACAGGAATGCATGGAGTTCTCCCTGGCTGAGAAGGAATTCGGTACTCTAGGTGAGGAGAAGGCATTTTTAACCTACAAATGTTCAGAAAGTCTCTTCTAAGGAAAGTATATTCTAAGTCAAGGAACAGATGTTTATTTGGGGATAGCTATCTTTCAAAAATCGATGAGAACACAAATTTGGGAAAAATCAATAGGTAATACAGATGATATTGGCATAACTATAGATGAAGACAGGCATATAGATGGACAAATGCAATGAGATTTATTATGAGATTTGCCTCATGTGATTATGGTTACCAAAAAGCCCCTCTGCCTGCCATCTGCGGCTAGAGAACTGAGGGACTCTGAGTGTAATTCCTGGTCTAGTAATCATATAAAGACTGGAAAGGGAAGGTTGTGGGGTGACAGGGGAATCCCAAGCCTGAGTCCAAAGGTCTATCCCCAAACCAAGAGTATCAGCATCTGGGGAGAAGAAGGTAGATGTTCTGGCTCAGGAAGAGCAAGGAGATGCACCTTATGGGGCCTTGCTTCAAAGTGGGTAATTAATAAAATCCCATTTCTTTTAGTATGAGCATCTATCCTTTCTATCTCAAAAATCCTCTTTTATGACTATTCTGATGAATCTAATAACTTTAAGTGATTGTCAGTTCTTGGTTATTATTGCTTCAGAAAGAGAAAATTGGGCAATAACTTGTTTGCCGGAAAGCCCTGTTCTCAGCTGGCATTACTCACTTGCCATCACAGGTACTAATAAGTTTCTTTGTGAACCTTAGTTTTCTCTTTCTTCTCCTGACTTTTTTTCCATCATTTTTTTTTGCCTTCCTGTTATGATTTGAAATGTCCCTAAAAGACATTTGCAAAAAGACTTGGTCCTTGGAGGGTGGCATTATGGGGAGGGGAGGAAATTTCATAAAGCAGAACAAGTTACAGGAGATTAGATAACTGGGACTCATTCCTTGATGTGTGTGCATATGTGTGTTTATGTGTTTTTATGTGTGTATGTGTGTGTGCGTTTATGTGTGCACAGGAGATTAGATAACTGGGACTCATTCCTTGATGTGTGTGCGTGTGTTTATGTGTTGCAGTGTGTGTGTGTGCGTGTGTGTTTATGTGTGCACAGGAGATTAGATAACTGGGACTCATTTCTTGATGTATGTGCGTATGTGTGTTGTAGTGTGTGTGTGTGTGTGTTTGTGTGCTATAGCGTATGTGTCTTCATGTGTAAATGGCAGCCAGAGATTGAGTGTCTACCTTTATCAGCTTATGCCTTACTTTTAAAATTTCTATTATTACTATATATAATCTGTGCATGTATGTATGTCATGTGGGGGAAGGTATGTGGCAAAGTGCATATGTAGACACCAGAGGACAACTCTGTGGAGTCAGTTCTCTTCGTCTAACTTCATGTGGGTTTGAGGGATCAAACTCAGCCTGCCATGTGTGTGGTCAGTGCTTCACCTACTCCCTGAAGACGGCAATCAGCTATGGCATGTGCCATGCTGTCTACGCCAGCTGCCCAGCTTCAACAAACTATTGCTAGAAACCATGCTACATTTTTGGCATTTGACTTATATCAAGGTGAAGGCCTACAATGCATGAATATGGAAAACAGCGCATGTGACAAGCTCACTATCTTATCTATAGTGTCACTGGGTGCAGTGACTATGGCATCCCCTTCAAAAGGATATGACAGTCATGGCCTGACTCTAAAGGAGTTGACCATGTGGAATCTTTATCATGCCTAAGACATGTTTGAAGAACTTCCCACCTCTATCACTATCACCAGAATTCTCCGGAGCTGCTGGACTGCCCAGTGGGGCACTGCCATTGATGTGCTAAAATCTTGTTTGCCGTCATCTACTCTAAGCTCTTCCCACCCCAGAGAGACACTGATGGCAGGGCATTCAGAGAGGACAACCGTTCATTATGTGGCTTGCTGTTGTGTCATTGTGGTGACCGGGAAATCAGAGGACAGACGATCGATTTTTTACAATGATTTGACTATGCTTTGTCTCCCCAGAAGATAGGCTGAAATTAAACAAATGTGGAGCAGTAAGAGTGGAACCTTTATGTTGTCTAGATGTGCGGCCTTCAGAATTAGACTTAGGAAAGGTCTTCAGGTGGGACACCCATAACTGAATACTAGTAGCTGCATAAGAAAACAGGGTGGGGTGGAGATGTATCTCAGTGTTAAAGCATTTGCCCAGCAAACATGAAGCTTTGGAGTTGATTCCCAGGTTGGGTAGAAACCCATGAGGGGAAAGCCAGAGGATGCACACAGTTTCCCTATCTCTTACAGGTAGTGCCCTGCACATTCCTGGGACTCTTACCTGTGAGAAGCCATCACCAGATACTGCACTTCCACTCTGAAACAGAAAGACAAGCCAAAAAATCCCTTTCTTTTTCAATACTTACCCAGTCTCTGCTACTATGCAACAGAGCATCTGTAAGATGGCCGTCATTTCCACTCTATGTATACTGGAGCTGCATCCAGGAGGACAGGAAGCAGACCACACCTGTGACTGACTCTGATCCTGAGGGATGCTCATCTCAGTCACCTGCCATCCCTCAGCAAACCCTCTCAGGGGCCAGCGGTCCTTCTTACTAATGGTGTGTGAACTATATAGATTCTAATTGAATGCAAGCCGAAAGATAAAACTTTGCCTCTTTGGAGCGGCTCTGGCTAAGTACACAGTACTCAGGGCCTTTCTACAGATGTGCACAAGCTGGACAACCACTTGCTTCCATGGCCTCACCATTTTTATTTCCACCCCCACCCCCATCTGATTTCTTGTCAAAAATTGTCCAACTCCTGGGCAACAGGACTAAACACTGGGGTCATGAGTGAAGAGGAAAGAAGAACCACAAATGGCTGCTTCTAGCCATGCCGACTGTAGAACAAACCTCCTCTTGTCATGAATATAGCCCGTTTAATACGCTCCATAAGTACTGCACACTTATATCACATTTCACATGGAGTAGTTGGGGTCCAGAGGTGAACTTCCTCTCACCAGGCTCTTAGGAAAAGAAATGAAAGCTTCCCTGAATGTTTAATGTTCTGCTGAAGCATTTTGGTTATTTTATCCCCTACTCTAGAATTAAGAACACGGTTTGGCTTTTTCTTCTTCTAGTAAACACCAAATGGCGGATGACGCTGGTGCAGCGGGAGGGCCGGGAGGACCCGGGGGCCCAGGATTAGGAGGCCTTGGCGGCTTCCGCAGAGGATTCGGCAGCGGTCTGTCTGAGGGGTCGAGGCCGTGGCCTAGGCTGAGGCCCCGGGCTCTCTGAGGTAAAGTTGAAGGAGTGGATTCCTGTCACCAAGCTGGGCCGCCTGGTTAAGGACATGAAAATCAAGTAGGTAGAGGAGATCTACCTGTTCTCCCTGCCCATTAAGGAGTCTGAGATCAT
>LOEQ01004079.1:30679-55639 GCA_001685075.1 Bramus lutescens
CAGGGATGCTGCACCCACGACAGTGTCTTCTAGACACAGCAGGGATGCTGCACCCACGACAAGTGTCTTCTAGACACAACAGGAATGCTGCACCCATGACAGCGTCTTCTAGACAGGAAAGGGATGTGGCTCCCATGAACTCTCAACAAAGTTGCTGCCTAAACAAGACCTGTATAGTGGCCATACCAGTCTTTACGCCAACGTAAATGAGTGAAATTACACAAGGGCCCATCCCTAGATAAAGAACTACAGGCAGTCGGTGACTACTGAGAAAGAAATAATCCATTGTCTCTAGGTAGAAGACCCCCAACAGATGATCCAATATCAAGTGGTCAGCCCTAAACATATAAACATATAAGCAACAGTAAATGGACTTAGTAGGTTATATATACATATATGTGTGTATGTATAATATTAATAATTATAAACAAGTCAAGAATTTGAAAGTGAGTGAAGGGAAGAAGTTAAGGGACTGACAATGGTGGAACTGATATAAATACAGTATACTCATATATGAAATTCTAGAAAGAAAATAATTTGTTACAAAAATGAAATAAATTCTGTTTATACCTATAACAGAACCTGAGTTGAAGAGACTTCCTTTTACAGTGGGCAGCAGTCACTCGAGAGCTGCACAACTGGCCAACATGCTAAAATAAAAGACTGAGTGCTCAGCCATAAATGGGACATCTATCTCCAACACCTGTCCCCAGTCAAGGCTCGAGAAACACTGAGGAAAACGGGCTAGAAAGGATGCAAAAGCCAGAAGGCAGGAAGGAGTGTTGTCCTCTGGACATGGCAATGCTATCACATGGATGAGCTCACAGGAGCTCGTGTTACCTGTACAAGATTTGCATAAGATCACGTCAGTCAAAGTCCCTGCAAAAGTGGGAAAGATGATCTCCAGGCTATTTACAGAGGAGCTATTTCCAAGGGAGAATGTGGCCACTGGCAGTGCTCCTCTGAGCCAGTGTATGGCCCCCTCGCCCATGCACATACGAGCAGAACTGACTAGATTTCATGTGTTCTAATGTATTTTTAAAAGACAAAGTTGGGAGGAGTGGACATTGCAGGGACATTAGGAAAGGTGGTGGGAGAATCATTCTCATCACACATGCATCATATTTGAAGTTCTTACAATGTTAATAACTTCCTGAAATATTGAGATTTAAGACACACATGAAGTACTAACCATTTGTTTTAGACATTTATGGAGAGAAAGTAAAGCTACTACATTATTTTGTCAAAGGCATAAATCCTATTGTAGACCATTTCTGAGAATTCGGGAAGAATTCCACTTCATCCAGTATACACTTTAAAGCCTGACCTTACACCAACAACCCCTTTCAGACCTCACTGCTTTGATGTTATATGTAAATAAAATGGTAGAAAATCCCTTTCAGTCCTAATACTGTGTAAAATACATATGCTCCATTCTCCAAAGAATATGCTTCTCTTGAAAAACACACATCTAAGCCAGTTTATTCCCACATTAGTAAAAACATAAAATTAAACATTTTAAATTTTCATGAGGAATTATTACACGAGGAATGTTATATTTAAATATTGAACTATTTCATGAGGAATGTTACAACCTCAAAAATAAGTTCAATCACCTCTTAATATATAAAACCCAAGATCCAGGGAGGTTAAGAGACTTGCCTAAAATCATGTTGAATTAAGGACAGCCAAGGCTGTTACACAGAGAAACCCTGTCTTAAAAAACAAAAACAAACAAACAAAAAAATCATGTTGAATTAACGACAGATGTAGAGTTGAGGAGAATCTCTCCACAGATGGGTTCTTCCACCAGCAAGGGGACCCTACTACTCATCAAGAATGTGCTGTTTGGGGCTGAAGAGATGACTTAGCAGTTAAGAGCATTGCCTGCTCTTCCAAAGGTCCTTAGTTCAATTCCCAGCAACCACATGGTGGCTCACAACTGTCTGTAATGAGATCTGGTGCCCTCGTCTGACCTACAGACATACAAGCAGGCATAACACTGTGTATATATAATAAATAATCTAAAAAAAAGACTATGCTGATTTTTATCCTCATTTCTTACAGGCTGATGGCCACAGCTCAAGAGCAATGGTGTATGTATTTCCACAGTTAAGAACACAGGCGTCAACACAACAGTTACCAATAGGCTTTTAAGTGGACCAGCAGTCAGTCTCCTTACCATCTAATGGATTGAACGCCAGTGTTATTTCTCTTTTGTTTTCAGAGAGCACCAGTAGGTCATCAGACAATATGGCTGAACGTTCTCTAACCGCATTAGAAACCAGCAATGATCAACAGCAGACGGCCTGCCTATGATGATAGGATGAATACACCGTGCTAATGACAATCAGATTCACCCCAGAAGAGAGCCCAGGGCATTCACTTCCATGACCTAGACCAAAACAAATGGCTCTTTGCCATGAACGGGACATCTCTTCCTCTCCTGCTCCATGGTATAAGAAACATCTCACAGATAGAAAAACTAGGAGGAGACACATCTTTAGAGAAAATTGCACTTCAGAGAGAAATCAGAGGAGGCCACAGGTGAAGAGAATATAGATAGACTAGTTGAAAGGACATCAAAGTGGGCACGAGACAGCCCAAGACCATGTTCTCAGCACAAAGGACTTTTACTTGCCCCAGAGAGACGAAGGACAGGAGACAGAGGACTACAGGATGAGGAGGAAGGACATTTGCCACAGCAGGACAAAGGAGTGCCTCTCAATAGAGAGGAGACCCACAGGTAAATGGCAGTTTATAAAGAAAAAGGGGAGACACCTATGTTAGAACAAAATGTTTAACTTTGATTGAGCATGTTAATTAGGGTAGCCAAAAGGAGGCTTTTGATTGTTGGACTTTAAAACTTCAATAGCTGGGCCTCGGTGGTCATCCTCAGGAGCATGAAGTGGCCAAATAAGGGAACAGACCTTGGCGGCTAGCTTTACAAGCATAACCTAACAGTTTAGCAAGACGGAGCGAACAGGGGAAGGGCAAGGCCTGCCTGAGCCATGAGTGCTATGCTCGGGCCAACTAGATCCCTTTTGCTAGTGAGGTGGCTTGGGGGTGTAAGATGAAGGAAGATGTGTCCTTTGGACTGGGAGGACAGAGATGCCTGACACAGCTTTTCTTACTCCCATCCCTGAGAACAGATGGAATATCTCATTGCCAAGTTCTAATGCGCTTCATTCATTCTCCGTACCAAGAAACCAGGCTTGCCAAACACCAACGAGCTGCTGACAGGGAGGTGAGTATCACTCTTCCACAGCTAGATCTGCAGCCAGGAGAGCACTTGACCTTGGGTCAGTCTCCACAGAAGACAGCGAGCACATGAGTCCAAACGCAGAGACTGAAGGCAACCAATATAGGCAATCAATGTCCACTCAAAAAAGTCTATTTTTTTAAGTATAAAAATATAGAGGCAACCTCTAAAAGTAATTCACAGCTATTATTTGACAGGGCTCTTTGTGAGAATGACTACAATTAATTCTTGTTCTAAAGGATACTGAACAGAATAGCTGTTATCTCCAAATATTAAGGCATCCAAGAAAATTAATCTAATTCTGTCATTCTAGTACCGTGTAAAACTAGTCCTTGAAGACCAGGGCCCAAAACTCTTCAGAAGAAAAGTTTTGATTCCTATCCACCAGCCACCTTAGGGCCTGGGCTTCTCTCTTAGACTGCTGAAAACTGGGGAGCCACAGCTCTCTCAACGATCTCCCACGCAGGGCAGAAGCAGCTGGAGATGAGAAGGCAAATAGGGCAGGCTCTGGGCAACTCAGGTGGCTAACGTCTGCCTTCCACTGTTTGGGTGGTAAGCCCTGCATTGAGAGAAGGAGAAAAGGAATTTAAAACATATAGTAAGGAAATGCAGTCCCCACATTCCCGCCACCAACAGGAGGACACAGCACACTTTCCATAAAGCAAATACTTTCCCTGCAGTCTCGGCAGTTATATGGGTGAAGTGTCCATGGGGAAAGTACAACATTTATTGAGACTAGTCTATACACTGGACACTACCAGGTACTAGCTGAGATAGTCTCACTTAATTCTCCTGGCAATCAAATGAAACAAATACAACCACCATACTTTATAGAGACCGGAAGTGGCATTCTAAGTACAGCCCCAAAGCAATGTATCAGCACACCTAAGATGGATCCCAGTTTTTCCCACAGTCCTCTTCCCTCTCCTGCTTGTTGACTCATTTAATTACTTTTCTCCTGTAGGTCAATGTCCATGTCCTCCTCTGCACAGGAAAGCTTTTTAATGTGATTAATATAGTTCTTGATATTTTGATTTAATGTTATTTTTCTATTGCTGTAACAAAACACCATGATAAAGGCTACTTATAAAGAAAGAAGCATTTAATCGGGTTTATAGTTCCAGAGGGTTAGAGTCTTTGATTGTAGAGTAAAGACGCAGCAAGAGGAACAACTGAATGCTCACATCCTCACCTACAAGTAGGAGGCAGGGAAGACACACTGCGAATGGTGTGATTCTTTTGATACCTCGAAGCCTATCCCCAGTGACACACCTCCTCCAATAATGTCACGCCTCCTAATTCTTCCCAAATAATCCCACCAACTGGGGACTAAGTAATCATATGTTTTCCCCTCCCCATCATCACCCCCCACACACATGAGACTTCATGTTCTTTCTGACTCTTAAAAAAAAATCACAAATAGGCACATAGCCTCCTTGCCTATTCTGTAATATACAACCCCAGGATCCCCCGACCCCTCCTGGCTTGCCTGCCAAATACCAACCAACCAACCAACCAACCAACAGAAAACCTAAATGGAGCTGAAAAGACTCAGTTATCCTTAAGAGACGGGCCACTGGGAGCTTGACCATGTTCCAATGAGTGTATAGACAACACAAATTGGATTGGTGTATCTTTTTCCTTTTTATGTTTTTTGGGGGAGGGGAACACAAAGGTGCGAGGGTGATGGGGAAAAGAGAAGCGAGAGTGATTGGGGTGAATTATATGAAATTCCTAAATAATCAATAAAAATATTATGTTGAGCGAAAAAACTAAACAGCCTGATTTGTGTTAGTCAATGACTCCCGGGCATGCAACCCGTCCTGGAGTGTGCCTGACGTAGCACTCCGTTAGAGAAGGGTGATGTTCTCTCTTCCTCCAACTATCAATTCCAAACAGCTGGAGAGATTTAAAAAAAAAAAACAAGTTTCTCTACAGTGAAATATAGTGAAATATGCCTAGAGTCTGTAATTCAGTTAGTAGTGATGTACCAATAGTAATTCCTTAGTGTTGATACATGTATAGTGGGTATATAAAATGTCAGCATTAGGAAAGGTCAGGTAAAGGGTTTATAGACAGCTGCTTTTCATTGTAACTCTTCTGTGAATAAAACTAGTTCAAGAGAAACATTGTTAAAGGCAAGGGCAAAATACCTTAAAATTTCCAGAAAAATTGATGTTTCTATAGTTTATATTTGGCTAAGCTATGTCATACACATTAGAGGATAATGAAGATGCCCCACACAGCTGTCAGGAAGGCACTAGAGGCTGTGATCAACCAAAACGAGGGAGCAAACCGAGATAACCAGAGAGCAGTGTCAACACAAGAAAGGACGGAATTCCTATGAGGCTATGGAAGCTACCGCGGGGTGACACGCAACGAGCAGTGCAGGAAGCAACAGTGCCCGTTGCACATTTGTGAAAGATGGCTTTGTTTTAAATGTATAGAATTATTTGATGCTTTCACCTATAGGCAGAAATATCTTTTTCTAAAAATAAGTTATTCAGCATAAAATAACAGTAATGTATCAGGTTTATAATTATTACAATCCTAATGTATCTCAAATTTAGAAAGCAGAGCAGGAGACCAAACTTAGAAATAGAATAGAAATTTTGATGCTACCCATGGTTAGGTCAATATTCTTTCTTTTCCTTAAACTGCCCATAGGAAACATAGGCGAAGACACTGGGGTGCCTACTCTGAGGGAGAGAGGGGACAAGGGTGAACAGCTTGTTTTTAACATCTGACATGACCGTCAAAGGAAGTCTGAATTAGTTTACTTGGGAAGGCAAGCCCTCCCAACCCTCCTTATCTTAAGTTTGGTTTCTATTAGTTTTGGCACTGTTACTGGCGCACCACATCTGTCTCCAGTGAGGTTTGCCCTAACCTTAGTGCTTTCCCAGCGCATCTGCTTAGCCAAAGAACTAGAGACCAGAAGGGAACGTGGGGGGTGGGGGGGGGCTTTTAATGAAACCAGAGTCCAGGGAGGGAGAGCGGAGCTTTGGAGTAAGGGGCAAAGGCCGACAAAAGGGGGTGAGGGACAGTCACGTTCTGCCTCTCTTAGCTGAGGGTTTTATTAGAGTATACACGAAAACTGCACTTCCCTCTCTCGGCCCAGGGGAGGAAGAAAAGAGTCATCACTGTGTTTCTGGCGGTTTTAGACTTTGTGTCAGTTAAATGCTGTTTGTGGACCTTAAGATTCAAGATGCATGTGTGGGAGAGGAGACAGCTAGCTGGATTTGCTAGCTGGGTTCACCTGTTAAGTTTGTGCCAGCCATGCTGCCAGAAGGGCCAGAAGAGCACGAACTGCTTTCCGTTTACCTTGTAGTTTCGTGGCCAGTTGGAGAAGCCACGTTTCTCTTTTGACTTCTTTTTTAACTAAGGGTAACACTCAGTTTAAAGACTGTTTTCCAAAATGTTAGCAACTGAACGTTGTAAGTTGCCATTTAGACAATCAGCCGCCCCTCCCAAATCTCTAAGTCTTGGCCCACCGCACCAAGAGTTCTTAACCGAAACATTTCCGAGCACAGAGACCCAAACTGCAGGCTGTGAAGAAATGTTCAGATTTAGACTCCAAATCTAAATTTGACCATGCATTGTGTTGGGATACTCCTGGGCAGGAGGTAAATAGATGCTGTGGAAAGGACACCAGAGTGATAACCACAAACAGTGGTTCACATTCTCAGCAGTGGAAGAACCAGAGACAGGTAGTTAAGAACTGACCACCAAGGGGCAACCTGGGATGCACACAAAACACCACACACCTGTCCCGAGTGATGGAGGATAAACTAAGCTGTCTTTAAAAAGTCATGGAATCACTGGTACTGGGAAAGCGCCGGAGACAACTGCACAGTCTGAACCACCAGGCAGCTAGTAACTATATTGGCCACGTCTGGGAGTCCTCCTCCATCATGACCCTCCACAGATGTTTATATGAAGCCATCAGCAATAAAAGCATTCTTCTGCCATTCAAGAGAAGGGTCTACTGAATGCTGTAGTGTTAGGTTCCATCTGCAGGTAACACTACACAGAGAAGAGACATAAGAAATGCACTGTGCCTAAGGTTCTACCAGGAACCTTTCACAACATGATCTGAAGTGTATTTGATGAAACGGCTATGGCATTTTTAGAAATAACTAAGCTTCCACACCTCCTTCCAGCTGAGGACTTGAAAAACCAGCTGTTTCTAAAATATGGTTTTCAAAGACCGTGCTTCCAAAGAGAATACGCCTCCTAGGCCGAGAAAGAGATTCCGAGTCCTACGATTCTGAACTCTTCCAGTCTGTTGCCGAGAGTGAGAATCCCTTCCTAGGAAAGGAAGTGTGAACTGTAGCGCTGGGCACTAGACTGGAAAGGGGTGGCTACCACACAGGTAATGAGGAATCAGCCAACATTTCCCCAAATTCCTAAAGGTTAAGATTGGTCTCCATACAGTGTGGGACAGCTGGGAGGTCCCAGGGCAAATAAAGGTCAAATGCGTTCATTGTTCTTCTCTGTGGGCTTCCATGAAACACCAAGGAGGAATGAAAACACAGAGCAGAAAACACAGAGGGTCCCCCTCTTTGGTACAATGTAAGAACGGTGAGCATTCAAGAATCCCAGGTTCTTTTCTCATAAGGAAAACCATCTAGTGTCACTAAGCGATTCTAAGAAACTCCTTCTACCCCTAGATCTACTTCTGTGGGGAAAACAAAACCCAAAAAAAATCATCTCTCTAATGGTTGTGGAAAGTCTAGAAATGATTTTGTGACCAGCAGGCCACAATAATACTTGAAGTCACCTGCCATTGCCAAGGAACATGGAATTCTCCCATCCAAACCGCCCAGGAATATAAAGTATAACATGTCATGGGAAGGAGAATCATGAAAATCTACACAGCTTTACCCCTAGATGGAGGAAATCAGAGCCACAGCATCATAATCCACAGCAGCACTCTACTATATGGCATTAGGAAAAACATTGAAGCCTGTGGCAAATTAAAAGCAAGCAACAAAGGCCTAGGAGAGCTGTTCAGTGATGGAGTACTTGTCTGATACATACAAAGGCCAGAGGGTGATCTGTAGCACTGGGGCGGGGAATAAACACAAAAGCAAAATCCAGCTCCACTCTTAACTAGACCAACGAAAGCCAGACAGTGACAGAAGCGTGTCCACATTCAAATGCAAATGTTAGACGACCTCCGTGTCTGTCCTGTTGCTTGCAGCACCAACAACCAGTCAAGGACCGTGGGACACATGAAAAGTAAGACAGTAGCTAAGTAAGCATTATCAAGAGAAAAGGAAATGAATGGAAACAAACCCGGAGATGGCTCAGACATTGACAGCCTCAGGGAGGGCATTTAAGATGATGGCCAGTAACATGCTAAAAACACAGTGGATACTGGGGAAAGTAGGCGATCACTAAAATGAGTCAAATGGAAATGTTTCAGTAGCCAAAGGGATGTTCTATGATTTAATTTTTTTTAACATGTATTTGCTTAAGGATGGTAGGGGACGCCGTATGGTACACGTGGGTGCCAGAAGACAGCTTGTGGAAGTCACGCAGCTCCTTCCCCCACACAGGTACTAAGGACTCTAACTCAGGTCACCAGGCTTGAGTGATCAGCACATTTACCCACTGATCCATCTCATCAGCCCATCCATCTCTGATTTTAAAACCACCACGTCAAGAGGGGGAGAGAAGAAAAGCAAAACAAGGACGTTCATGATTTTTCTGTGGGAACTATGAGGCTACCAACAGTCTCAGAGCTCTCCCCTCACATCTATCTATAACATAAAGAACAGAGACATTTCTGGGCAACTCTTGTTACAGTAAATCCTATTTGCCTAAAGTCAGGCTGCTTTGTTTTGTGGAAGTGGAAATAAGAAATGTTTAAATTCTCCTGCACAGTTAGGCCAGAAGTATCCCCCATCTTCATATAGTATTTAGCATTCTGATCCCTCCAACATCATCCAAACTACATAAAATACTGTTTAGCATTTAAGCAGTTTGACGAAGGACATGTTCGTTGGATAACTTTTAACAGCAAGTGTCTGATACAGGAAATACTAGTATGTGCATTCAGTAGACGGTAGATAAAAGTTTGTTCATAGAAATAAAATAATAAAGGCTAAATATTGGGGAGAGGGCTCAGTGAGCAAAAGTGTGTGCCTCTGAGACCTGAGTTAGAAGCCCCGGAAAGCTAGCTGTGTGATAATGTACAACTCCAAACCCAGCGCTGCTGAGGTGAGATGGGGTGCCAAGACAGGGGACTCCCAGGAAACTCCCAGGGAGCTAGCCTGATCTATACAGTGGTACCACACAGCAATGGCCTTGTTTCAGATATGGTGGAAGATGAGAACCAACCCGAGGTTGTCATCTGACCTCACACCTAGTCTGTGGCACACATAACCATACTCACACACATAAATGTATGCACGCATACACACATGCACACCTGCTCTCTCCCTCCCTTTCTCTCTCTCCAAAAACAAAAAAAGGAATAAAGCAATTCATTCTCTCCTGGCAAGTGTCCAGCTGATGATTTATGATTATGATGAGGGTGCTCATTTAGTACCAATAGCTGTGTGTATCCTGCCAGGAAATTCTGAAATGTGACTCCGACTCTTTAATTCTATCTTTTGTTACTGGAGTGTGCACTCTCTGGGTAGTTAATGGAGTCACTGTTGACAGTGTGTATCCTCAGAACTGTGGCAATTGTACTAAAAAGTTTCTTCCAATACTGAGAATGGCCCTTTGGAAGACTCTAATAGAATCTGTACTGTAAATATTCATGTTCAGAATATTTTCAGAGAATTTTTCCTTCACAGAGCCTGTCAAGGTTTATTTCCATAAGTATCTAATGCTGTCTGGTCAAACTGCAAGCACATGACAAAGGCAATGTCTTTTATTGACGGCTATTATCTAAGTCAGTCAGTCCAAGATGGGGGAGCTGCCTAATAATATTTTTACAGCATTATTTTTCTGTAAATAAAATAGAGATGTCCAAATAAAACAGTATTGACTAGACACATAGTTTAATTCCATTCTCTCCTGAATTCCCACAAGATGAAAATAATAGTATTTTGTCTTATGGTATAGATTCATAAAGAAAAGCAAAAACGATGAAGAAAAGAATATCCTAATTTTGGAAATAGTGAAGTTATTAATAGATGGGTGGCAAATGATTTCGCTGAGCAGAGAAAGCCCAATTCCAACACGCCGCAAGTACAAGGAGACATTCTGGAACGTGGTGAGAGATGGGATCCCTGAGCATAGCTGTGAAGCTGAGGCTAGCCGCAAAGCTACTGCCCCTTGTGGTCTGAGTAAGAGGCAACTGGCGCGCTCATGTCCTTACTCTGCACGCAGAAACTGTGACGCGCGCCATTCCCAGAGAAAACAGGTCCGCTCCGGAGAGCCTAAAGAGTGAACTTATTTTGTCACTGCGGACTTTCTTTTCCTTGTGGACGGGAGGGAGAGGGATGCACACGCTGACGTGAGAGAACGACCCTGCGAGTCGGTTCTCTCCTTCCATCACGTAGTTTCTGGGGACCCAACTCGGGTTGTCGGCCTTGACACCAAGCACCGTTAATTACTGAGCCATCTTACTGCCTACCAATGAGACTTTAGATCCCAAAGGTTAAGGGAGAGTAGGCTTAGATGAGGGCAAGGGACACTGAATTCCAGCAGAGAGCTTACTATAATTTGGACATGATATCTCCCCCAAAGGCTCACGTATTAAAACCTCCGTGCTCAGCTGATGGCGCTGCTCTAGGGGGCTCTGGGACTTCAGGATACAAGAAATAACTGGGTGAAGGAGGTTACTAGGGCCCCACAAGGTGTCCCTCTTCCTCTCCTTCCACCCCGCCTCTGTCTTCCACTTCCATTCTGCCCTGAGGTAACTTAACCGGCCACATTCCGGCCGCCATGCTATTCTCCTGTCAGTACTCAAAGAACAAGCTCAAGGACGGAGAACTGGCATTTCTAAAACCAAGAGCTAAAAGAACCCTTTGCCCTACGCTGTCTGCACTGGGGATCTGCCACGGTGATTTGACTGCCCCACATCTCAGGGGCCTGAAGAGCTCAGATGGCTCTTGTTGCAGCTGAGTAAGGAGGGCTGTGACCAAACGCATACCTCACCTTCCTTTGTGGTATTCTCCCTTCCTACCTTCAACGTTAACCACCAAAGTCATGGAAGTCCTTGTAGCCATACCTCAGCCCAATACAAAAGAGGGCCCTCTGTGGCGCCCTTTCTTTAGTCAATGAAAGACAGATTCTGTCCCCTTCCCACCCTGAAGAAATGGTCCTGAGACGCAGGGTATGTGTCACAGTGGATAAGTACAAAGGTTTGCCGATGAAGCTCACTGAAAAGACCTTGGCTCTGTCACATCCTGTCTGGTCCCCTTCCTTCAGGGCTTCCTCCCCCTCTTCCCCTCCTCCTCTCTGGGGTTGTACCCTCTAATAAAACGGCCGTCCTTAAGACTCAGCTTCCCGTCTTGCTTCCTGTGGAGGCCAGGTGAAGTGGTCCCACAGAACGTGTTCTCCCTAATGACAGCATGCTCCACAGCTGTGATCAAGGGCCTCACGTATTAACAAGGGTAGTGCCTAGCTGTCACCAGCTCTGAGAAGAGACAGCCTGAATGAACCACGAGAATCCTCTAGCAGAGCTGAACAGGCTGTGCTGGCAAGAGCTAGGGAAGCCATGTGGAGCCCATCTTGAGGTGTGTGGGCTGAGGTGGAAGGTAGCTTTCACAGACCTGGAGGGACACACTCATGAAACTCAATGCTGTCTCAAAAATAACTGAAGCCGTTTCTAGTGACATGTTGAGTGGCTCCGTGAACGATGCTGCGCTGGCAACCTGCTGTAAATAGAGACGTCAGAGCTTCCTTGGCAGACTACTGAGCAAGGTGGTCCAAAAGCTCTGGGAGCTGGGAAAGCTAGGATCGGTTTTTACTATGTGATTATGATCCCTGTGGCAGAGGACATTCCCCCTAAGATATCAATATGGAAAGCACTAGCAAGAAGACTGACTATATGGATGTGTGTGTGTGTAATTGTACATAGGACCCATAATGTTGCATTTAAATAACAGTAAATACATGACTTTCTGCTATTGTAATTACAGGTCTCCCTTTTCTTTCCTCCCTCCAAACATTCCTAAAGACCCCTCCCTGCTCTCCTTCCCATTCATGGTCTCCTTTTTCACAATTGTCATCACATATGTTTACGTATATACATATATGTTCTTAAATATAACCTGTTCAGTCTATTCAATGTTACTTGTCTGCATGTTTTGGGGGCTGATTATTTGGCACTGGACAAACAATTCGTGTGTTCTTCCCTGGGGAATTCTCCTGCTCCCAGCATTCCTTGGTTGCCAATAGTTATTTGTGTAGGGCTGATACAGGATTAGCTAGCCCAGTGCCAATGGATATGTGTGTGTGTGTGTGTGTGTGTGTGTATACATATATACACAAACACAAAACAAAACATTCCCTCACCCTAAGGCTCAGGGAACATTGCAGAAGAGGGGATGGAAAGATGTCAGAGTCAGATGATCAAGGAGTTTGCTTTGAGACTGTGCTCCCTACTAATATCAGAGGCTACCTCATAAAGTCTCACCAAGATCACCCAAAGGTGAGCTGACCAAGGATGACACTGATGGACATGCCAACTGGACAGGAAAAGGCCTCTGAGACCTCAATCCTACATTATATATATATCTTTAATTTTATTAACATATATATATATTGTACCTGCTTCTCTGTTATATTTAGGCATTTTTATATAAATATATATGATACATGGAATACAATTCTCCCCATATCACTCTCCTCTCCCCTAAGCCCTCCCACTTCCATTAATTCCCTTTGTTTCCTTAGATGGTTTTGCTTTTAAGTTATTTGTTTACATGTGGATTTATGAATCTAATTAATCAAGGAACCACATATGAGAGACATTTATCTGAGACTGGATTAATTCATTTAACATGATTCACTCGAGTCCTTGTTAATAATTTAATGTCTTCAGAGCCGAACAAAACTCCATGTCTATGAACCACGTTTCCTTTCTCCATCCCTCCGCTGCTGGACAACTTGGTTGATTCCAGAACAGTTCCTGTGAAGGGTGCTGCAATAAGCATCAGTGTGCAAGTTTCTGAGATGCATTGATATGCAGCATCTTATGCAAACACCCGGAAGTGGTAAAACTGTGTTGTGTGATAGACACATTCTTAGCGTCCTTAGGCGCCTCCACACTGATTTCCATCGTGACTGGACTAATTTACATGCCTACCAGGTTCCGTCATGACCGTGACCTCATCAGCATTTGGTGTTTTCACAATGACTGCCATTCCTAATGGAGATGGGGTTTCAGTGCTTTCATTTACCTTTCTCTGATGACTAATGGGGTTGAGAATGTTTTCATATGTTTCAACTGCCATTTGTGTTTCATCGTTTAGGGCTTGTCTATTTAGATCATTGGCCCATTTATTATTTTGGTTTTCAATGTTACTATTTGCCATTCTTTATATAGTCCAGATATATCAACACCCCTGCCTGAAGCATAGCTTACAACAATTTCCTCCCATTCTATAGGCTGTGTTAATTCAGCTGACAGTTTCTTAGGCTATGCAAAAGCTTTTGAATTTCATGAACTCCCATTTGTCATTTCTTGAGGGTATTTGCTTTGTCCAAGGGGGTATATTTAGAAAGTTCTTGCCTATTCCTATACCTAGAAGTCTTTTCCTCTAGGAGTTTTTAAAATTAAGGTCCTTGATCCACTATGAGCTGATTTTTGTGCACGGTAAGAGAGAGGGGTTTAATGTCATTCTTCTGCAAGTTCCAGTGTGTATTTTTAAATCTTTGTCAAAATGTACAGAAAGTCTTTCATTTCAATTAATTCTGTAAGATTTTAATTCAATGTATTTTGATGATATTTACTCTCTAGTCCTCTCCCGACTTCTTCTAGATCCATCCATACCTTTCTACCCTCCTTCATACTTCTTGACTACTTTTATTTTTTAAATAATCCATCTAGTCCAACATGTGCTACCCTTATACTTACTCCAGGGTGTGGGGTCATCCACGGGAGTATGGCCCTACCTACCAAGGGTCACGTCCTTAAAGAAAACCGACTCTTCCTCTCCCAGAATCAACCATCAATATTTCTTCAGCTAGAAGTGAGACTTCCTGACCACCGCCCCCCTCCATGCTGAGATGTGTCTGTCTTGAGTTTGTACAAATCTTGCATATGCGTCACAATCTCTGTGATTTCGTATGTGCGACTGCCCTGCTGTGCCAAGAAAACACCATTTCAACTCTAGCCCTAACCCTAACTCCCGGCCTCTGGTTCTTACTCTTTCTCTTTTCTCATCTACAACGATCCCCGAGCTTTGGGAGGAGAAGTGTGATAGACACATCCCATTTAGAGTTGAGTCTAAGCTCTTATTCTCTACTCCTTGAGTAGCTGTGGATCTCTGTGTTAATCACCATAAACTACAAAAAGAAGTGTCTCTAATAAGGTTGAGAGATACAGTAATCTATGGGCATAATGGTAAGTCATTAGAACTTGGTTTAATACCATGTCCATTTAGTAACATAACAGCAGTAGGCTCTCCCCTAGAGCCTGGAGTCTGTCTAGCCATAGCAGAGGTTCCTGGCCCTTATAACGATGCCAGGTATAAGTACTATCTTACGAAGAAGGCCTTAAATCCAATCAGAAAGTAGTTGACCACTCCCAGAATATTGGTGACATTGTTGTGCCAGGGGGCATATCTTGCCAGGCCAGTCATTTTTTAAGTTCACATAATTCACAGTTAGCCAAGACTGATGGCTACTTTTCTCCTTGGGTAGTATATACAGCAAGTTCCAATACACATAAAGCTTCCAGGTCAGTACCAGCCTGATTTCTCTATGGTCTATGGCTGGAGTATATAGCGTCTTATGCAAGAGGCTTACCTAAGTTCTGGAGGGTGGTTAACAGTAATGGCAATATCCTCTAACATTTTGAGGGGGAGTCCATGGGACCAACAAGTCAAAAAGCAGAGGTAACTCATTCTTACATTTGGCTTTTGATAGCCTATGGGGTCTAGGTGGGGCCTTGTCCTCATATTAAATGGTATCTCCATGTAAAAATACATATGCATGTCTATACATATATGTTTCTATAGTACTAGGTTTCTATGACTTTTTCAAAGGTCTAAGTGTTAGTTACCCCTCCCCATAATCCTTCATTTGCCCAACAAGCCCACTTAATCCTCCTTGCTCCATTATTTCCCATCCCCCTCATGTTACCTGCATTTTATATTCCTTCCCTTGAACCCAATCCCTCAAGCCTCTTACCAGTTTCTTGGCCTCTATGGATATTCCAAAAATATCCAAAGATTCAATGCTAACATCCACAAATGTAAGAGAATATGCCGTGTTTGTCCTTCTTGGTCTGGGTTATCTCACTAAGGATATTTATGTCTAGCTCTATCCATTTACCTGCAAATTTCATGTCATTTTAAGTCTTCTACTTTTCCATAAATTTTTCATGTTCATTTGTCAGTTGATAAAAATACTTGATAGACTGTCTATTAATATTTTGTTAAATCCCTATCAATTTTAGAACTGACAACAATATTGAGAAAATCCTTGGGCATGATTTATCTGTCCACTGATTTACCTTTTCCTCGGTGTCTCTGAATGGTACTTTTCACTTCTGGAGTGTGTTAGTTTCTAACTGGCCAAACTACTCTAATTAGTCCATATTTTATGGTACTATAATAGTATACTATAATAGTATTTTTAAACAATTTACTTTTCTGTCTATTGCTATAATATGGAAAAATCATTTTATCAACTTTGCATACATTTTTATTCAATTTAATTTTCACAAATTAGTTCTGCCATTTTTCTTGTACATAACCCTTGTTTACTATCCTACATTATATCTTAGGGTATTCACTAAGTATTCTGCTATATAACACTATAAACTAGGTGTTTCTAACAATTCTGGAGTCTGGGTAGTACAAGATCAAAGAGCTAGAAATTTCCGTGTGCAGTGAGGTCCTGTCTCTGCTGGAGACATCTGGGGCCTGACTCAGAGCTGACCCCCTGCTTAAAACCCCTCCTGCAGGAAAGTCCCTTAAAAATTTTTCCAATCTTGGTAATTCCAAAGTCAAGGTCAAGAAGCGCCCCCCCCCACCTTCCGCTAACTGCTGCTTCTTACTTCTATTAAACAGCTTGCTTGCTCTATTTCTGACAACCAGGATATGGTTTTCACCTTTATAAGCTCCCTGCAGAAAGTAGTCAGCACTGCTCTGTGAGAACTGTTTCTTCCCAGGCAATTGCCAGCCATCTTAATAAATGTTACCAAATCAGTAATTCTATTTTGCTGAGTGGTCCTTGTGGTCTTCGCCCCACAATATTAACCTCATTGTTATTCAAAGTCTTCATATAGGTTGAGCATCCCTCACCTGAGACCTGAGAATCTGACAAGCTGAGCATCCCTCAAGTGAGACCTGAAGATCTGAAATCTGAAATGCTCTGAAGTCTGCAACTTTTGGAGCAGCAAACTGACATTCAAAACTTTCTAATTTTAGAACATTTCAGGTTTGGGATTTGAGGCTTAGAAATGTTCAACTGTTAAAGACTATGCAAATAATTTATAAATTGAAAAACTTCAATATCTGAAATTCTTCTGATCCCAAGAATTAAGGATTAGAACAATTAAATTACATTAGTCAGCTTGAGTATATGTCAGAAAAAAACAAGATCAAGAATGGAGACAGAGGTAGCTAAATGCATACGGAAGGTGAATTTCCTAATGGCAGGCTGTGGGACTGAGAGGAGGGGGCTGGCACAACTCACAGGGTCCTTAACAACAGAATCGAGGGCAGGATTACAGGATTGCTTGTGCAGATGGAAAGCAGACCTCTTAAGTTTCTGATCTGGGAACCTTCTCCCTTCTTCTGCAGCCCCGTGTGTCAATGCCCAGCACATGAAGCAAAAGTCTTCTTCAGAAGAAACAAGGAGGACTGAAGAGCTTCAGAAGGTCCTGAATTGTAAGCATGCCTGTGTCCCCAAAGAGTAAAATGATCTTCTGTCTTCTTGTATAGCCCACCACCCTGCTAGGAATGGAGAACGGTGGCAGGCAGCAGCCACAGACAGAAGGTCCATACCACACAGAGAGGCACAGACAGCACACACACACACACACACACACACACACACACACACACCAAACTTGCACTAACTCACCTGCTCCTGTAGCCTGCTGTTTTCCCACACCCTGTGGCACACCATACACTCAAACGTATCAATGTAGTTGTCCTGGTTGATGTCTTGCACTCCCCACTTCCGTTCCCGGAGAGCTGTCAGAAGTCGCTGGTTAGAGATCTCGCCCTTCAGTTTCCACTCTACATAGGCCTCATACGATCGGTCATCATAATCCAGCTGCCTAATGAAATTTGCCAGTTCTCTGGGGTGAGAAAATTCTGAAACAAGAATGGCACTTCTGTTACTTGGGAGCCAGTCTGCGATGGTGGGGGATCCATAATACACGGGTATGACCCCCAGTTTCAGGGGTCTCCAGAACTTCTCTGTGATGTAATCATCACAGACTGCATTCTCAAATGCCAGGATGAACTTATACTGGGCGATGATTCTGTAGAAGCCATCGGCATCCATGGAGGCTGGGTTTTTCAGCTGCTGAGGAAGCTCTTTGTTCTGCAAACACTCACCGTAGGAATCGACCTCAATGTAAGCCATCAGCTCCCGAACATAGCTGTCCCTGTCTGACGGTGGATCACAGTCAGACTGCACGTACACCAGCGGAGCAAGTCTTTGTCTTAGGTTGTTTTTCAACTGCAAAGGAACTAGGTATCTGCGTGACTTCAGGACTTCCACATCTTCCAAGTACTGGGTGGTCAGCGGCAAGTGGGAATGCCTGCTGAATGTGGCTGTGTGGTTGAATAAGGTGATGACCGGCTCATGGAAGAGCTTATAGTTGTTTTTGGGGGACTCTTCATGGAAAAGGGCCCAGTCATGATGGGCTTTCCGAGGCAGAGGTAAGCTGTCTATGTTAAAGTCAGTACCTAGGCGGAGAAAATAAAATATGAATGAATATGTCCAAAAAGAAGCATGAGTCATCAGGGTAATAGTATACTATAAAGGAATGTGATGCTATAAATAACAAGTGTATATGTCAGCGCTCCTCCAAAGCACCTAGAAGTCAATGGTAAAGCATGCACCCAAAACTGAATAAGGAAAGAATTGCCAAACATAAGGATTGTCGTTTTCATTCTTTAAAAAAGGTACGGGGAAGAATGCCTGGGTAGATTTAAAAAGAGGCAGTATTCTATCGCCTTCTGCAAATGGCTCTTCATTCCAGAGGTGTTGTCTACAAGATAGTGAGAGAAATGAAGACATCAAAACAGACAGTTCCTTAAAAAGAGAAAAGCAAGAAAAGGAAGTCGAAATGGGGAAAAGCAACTGGGCTGGCAGACTGATTAATCAGGCTAAGTGGGGAGGAATCACGCAAGAGTAGCCTTAAGAAATAGGCAGGATGGATTTTTTTTAATCCAAAATGATTGATTTCAACAGAGTGCAGTTGATCAATCTTAGTCAAGATAGTAGACAGGAGGCTTTTAAAGACAAAAGCACTGATAATAGCCTTATGTTACAGACTGCTGCAGGGGTAGGCATGAATTAACAAGTACATCAAAAAAATAAAGAGGCATAACAGGCTTATAATTAGGAGTGATTCTGGCTTCCACGGGATTAATTGGAAAATCTCTGAAATATGATAATATGCAGATCAGTGTGATGGATGTGGTCAGCAGTTATTTCCTGACCATGGGGGTAGAAATCCGTTCAGGAAGAATTTCTATGACTAAGGAATAAAAATGAAGACTTCATCACAATATGAAGTTTCTGGATGCTCCTGACAATGATGCTGTGAACACTGGCTTGAGGTTGTTAAACATTAATGTACAGAAATAGCAAAACCAAAACACACACTCCAGAAGAAGAAAACTCCATTGTCTGCCACCTACTGGGGGATTAAAATGTACCAAATAACTATGGCAGTATGAAACAGTGTCTGATGGGCTCACAAAAACCAGTTACTTAATGTTAGTTCAAATGCTCTCAAGTGAACACAAAATCTTTGATGCCAATAGTACATCCATGAGAAATCAGGTAATCAAACAGTGCTTTAGTCCAAATTGGAGAGAATGAATGTGGCAACCTGGAGCTGCTTACTCACAACCTACTGAGCTCACATGGTGGGCAGGGTGAGAGTCCTATGGGTCATCCTGTACCTCCAAGCCAACAGTCCTCCTTGACTATGTGAAATTCAACCACAACTTCACGGCTAGATAATATCCAAAGTGGAGGGACCCGTGCTGATAAGCGGCCACAGATATCTCATACCTGGCTGACTGTGAGGTATGAGCATGACGGGGCATGTCTGAGAACATGGAATAGAGAGGCTAGAGCATCCCTGCAATGCCTAGAATCTGGGGGTCTGTTCCTCGGCAAGTGCAGGATCCCCTACATGCTGCAAAGTGATGAGGGAACTGAGACACGGCCAACTTTGCATTTTGTGACCATGAATACCAACGATGCTCACCGATTCTTTCCTGTTCACTAGCCCTGCCGGGTGTGATGCCAACTTAATCCAATGAGACACTGCGCAGTGTTTCTGAGTTCCACGGAACATATATTTTCCTCATTCACAACTCAAAACGAAAAAAAACAGATTGTAAACCTTTATACATAGGTGACATTCGATTACATCAGAAACTGCTCCTAAGGATATTGGCTAACCCTGTCTTCTTAATACACCTTCTTGTTTTTCTGCATGTAACAATCTCCCCTCCTTGTTCAGCTGTATGCAATAACCCTGCCTCTCTGTTCAACTCGACATAGTAAACACAGTGAGCTTTTGGGCTGCTGCGGTTTCTTCAGCAGACAGCCAAGACTACCCAATCCCAGCAAATCAAGTGACCATCTATGATTTTTTTTCCTTCATTCCCTCATCACCTAGACAAATACGTCTCTGGAGCCTTGCTGTCTGCAGCAGAGCAAGGACACAGAAACCACAAAGCAGCATTCACAGGGCACCGAGAGCCTGAGCTCCACCTCTGCTTGTCTACAGCGGCGAAGCGCAGCAGGAAGCAAAAGGAACCGCACCAAGACTTCTGTGGCCGCTAGGAAGGGCCAGCCATGTTGGGTTGGTAACATGAATGGGACTGAAAGGAGCCTGTCATTCATGACTCATGTGCTGTGCCTCTACAAGAGCTGCTACAGAATGCAGCGTCAGAAAGGACAGAAGATGACAAACGTCCCACATATGCCATCTATGGTAACAAAATCAAAACAAAACCAAGCCCTGCAGAATCTAAGCAAAAGTATACTTGTTTACTAAGAATCAATATACAGAGCTAGACATGGCGGCATGTGCCAATAATGCTAGACTTTGGGAGACTGAGGGAGAAAGAATGAGTTCAAGGCTAGCCTGGACTTCAGCCAGAACACAGCACAACCCTATCTCCAAAACCAATTATTGAGAATTTACCTCAATGGCAGAACGTGGTACCTAACCAGCATGCACAAGAATATAGGTGCAGTGCCCAGTAGCCTACCCCCCAAAAAAACTAAATGTGAAAGCATGGAGTTCCCATTCTCTCCTCTTAATTCTGTTGAGTCTGCAGGGACAGGAAAATGCCCCTATTGGTGGGATATGTCATTTTAATAGACAGAAAAGTTAAAGGGCCTAACTTACCAGAAATACTTCACATTTTTGCTATTTTAAAAAGCATTTCCCAGCACCAGGCAGTAGTGGTTCACACCTTTAATCCCAGTACTCAGGAGGCAGAGGTAGGTGAATCTCTGAGTATAAGGCCAGGCTGGTCTTTAGAGGGAGTTCCAGGACAGCTAGGGATACACAGAGAAACCCTGTCTCAAAGAAAACAAAAACAAACAAATAAGAAAAGCATTTCTCAATATCTTTACTAAGGAAACAATTTTTAAAATGTTACTTTGTCCCCATAAGTAACTGTCCTAGGCCTTACCATCAGATAGAAAACACTCAGAGTAAAATCAAAGCTACCACAGATCTCAACTACCACACTGGGGACATCATAGCCTACAGCAGAGTCAGTGCTGGACCATTCTAAAGGGAGTGGCTGGAAAACCAAGTGAATGATTTAACTTCAGCTCCAGGATAATGTCTATTATAAGAGTGGAGCCGAGCCAAGCAATGGAAATAAAAATACGGAGCTCCATAAAATTCTATCTATGTTTATATAATCACTTTGGCTGCCTCTTCCATCTAACAACTTTGGATTCAAACTTTCATTTCTCTGGGTTATTTCGTGTTTGCTGAATATTTATACATTTATTAGTTCCTTTAAGCAGCTGCTGACGAACAGAACTCACACACTAAAATGCACTGTAAAGGGAATTGCAGTGTGGGATAAAGTTGATGCTGGCAAATCGTGCCAGACTGCTGACGGCAGAGACCGATTTGCAATAGCAGGAAGAGGAGTAGCATGCTTTACGGGACCTGTCTATGTGCCTTCCTCCTTCTCAGGGCACGTGGGCATCTTTCACCATCCCCACACAAACTGGGAAAACAGAAGGCAACTCGGATTATTGGCCCTACTTGTTGACTGAGGTTTCTGTCCCGCCTGGTCCTGCAGCCGTTAAGTCCCAAAGAATCACATAGAGGTCTATATTAATTATAAACTGATTGGCCCATTAACTCAGGCTTCTTATTAGCTCTCATAACTTATATTAGCCCATTATTCTTGTCTGTGTTAGCCACGTGGCTCAGTACCTTTTTCAGCGAGACAGTCACATCTTGCTTGCCCTGTGTCTGGATCATGACTGCAAACTGCAGAATCCTCTTCCCGGAATTTTCCTGTTCTCATTGCCTCGCCTCTACTTCCTGCCTGGCTACCGGCCAAACAGCATTTTATTAAACAAGCTCAAGAAACAAATGTTTACAGGGTAATACCATTGTCCCACAGCACCCACTGCAATCACAAAGGTTGGCTCAATCAACTAGAACTAAAATGCCAGATGAGGACCAGGAGTCGAACTGGCCAATGTCAGGAAACCAGAATTATGACTGTGATGCTGATTCGAGAGAGGGAATGAATGAATGAGAATAAATGAATGAGAATAAATGAAGGGCTATGGGAACCCTCAAGTGCTCCCACAAAAAAATACAACTTTAGTATCTCTAGTCAATACAGTTTGCTTCTAAAGAAGGCATGGCTTAACCTAGAAGAGAGCCCAAAGCATCTTCCAAACCTAACAATAAAACAGTCCTACTGTGAAGCCGAACAGCCTCTAAAAACCCAGTCTATCAAAAATACTCAACAAGGAGAATTTAAACTTTCTGAGGAAAACGGTATAGGACAAAGGGAAGCCTGGTGTGTTGCTCAGCGAGTACATTTACTGGTGCTTTTAAATCCTTTGCCTGTGAATTTTCTTGACTTATCCACACAACTCCAGGGATCTAAGCAGTAACTAACATTATGAAATAATATTAGGAAGAGGATCTTGTCACGTGAAACTAAATTCTGAACAAAGGAACTAGCCACAAGTACCGCTACAGACACCCTCTCTCCCTCTCTACCAGTTGAGAAGGGGCTCTGACAGGGCCCTTGGCTCAGAGAGCCCTCCAACCAATGGCTGGGCCCATATTCCTCCCTCTCCTCCCACTAATTCTCTCCAAGGGTCCCTCTGCCTGCCCCTTAACCAATTCGCCATCACGCAGCCTGCCTCTCTCAAGTACACACACTCATTAAGCACGCCTATTCCACCCCAGACATGAACATTCCTCAAGCTCCTTATGGAGTCTGTGCTGAGGGCCAGTCAATAACTTTGCAATCCCCTTCGTAATAGGTGCAGGGCCTAAGGCAAAAGAAAGATTGAGTCCCATATACCATGTACCTAAGTATTTTAAAGGCTAGAGACCAATCTAACAGGCAATTCAGTGTTCTCTCCTTTTGCAAACATAACTTTATGATTACTGATGTGCACACACATGCATATTAAATGATATGTATTTAAAACAAAGTTTTTTTAAAGTATAGTAGTACATGCCCTTAATCCTAGCATACGGAAGGCTGAGGCAGGAAGAGCAAAAGTTCAAGGTCAGCCTAGGCTACACAGCAAGTGAAAATAGCTTGGACTACACATAATGTGACCTGCCTTTAAAAAAAAAAATGAGGCATCCTTGTCATCCTAGCATTCCAGAGACCAGAGCAGAAGGACCACCCATTCAAATTAGCCTGGGATACAAAGTGAGACCCTATCTCAAAATAAAAAAAAAATTAAAAAAATCAAAGATGATGATTCTTTTTAGAGGCTTGTTGGCATGAGGTGAAGAAAACAGAAGGAGAATGTTCTGGTCAATATCATTAAATGCGACAGAATCCAGAGGCACCTAGGAGACAAACCTCTAGCTATGTCTATGAGGGAGTCTCTAGGCTGGGTTGACAGAGGTGGGATGATTGTGGGCAGCACCATCCCATGGACTGGAGTCTGAAATGGGGAAGCTGAGTACCGGGATTCACCTCTCTGCTCTGACTGTGGATTCAGTGTGACCAGCAGTCTCCAGTTCCTGCCACTGACTTCACCACCACAGCGGTAGCCTTGAGCTGGGAGCCAAGTTGCTCCTGTCAGAGTTTCTGTTCTAGCAATGAGAAAAGCAACTAACATACTGACTCCCCTTTCATTCACTTGGGGCTACCACAGTTGAAGAACCCCTCTTCTCTACCTCCCACGTCCGGACGAATCCAGAAGCACCTCAGCTTGTTGCCTCTGCGATTTCTCCCAAGCTTCTCTTCCACAGACAACCTCTGTCCTACATCCCTGCCAGTACCAATGGATTAAGGTCTTTAAAGCAAAGAGTAGAAATAGAAAGGTGGGGTTCATTTTTAGAATGCTCAGATCCTCAAAGGTGCAAGCAAGACTTCTGCCGCTGGACCTGACCCACGCCATGAAAGATCAACCTATGAATATGCCTATGGCTATCTCAATCTACAATGCCAGGTTTCATAGCACCAAAGTCTCCCTTCTCAACCAAACTCTAGTCAAACTCCCCAGAGAGCCCTTCACAACTAGATCCTATCCTCAGCCTGCGGAGTCTAGGTATTTCAAAGGATCCTGCTATATCAAGTGGACAAGAATCTCCTACCTGGGTACCCTAATTTCTTACGCTTGATGTCTAAGGTCACTGCCTGCCTTTAGTAAGAGCCTCCATACTCTTGATCTACTCTGCAATTTTCTTTCCTTTATCCCACCTTACTGGTTGACTATAAACCCCAGCTATCTCTCCTACATTTACAATTGAACCGAGGTCCATAGTAAATTATGTATCCCCTACTGCAGTAAAGCAAATAAAATGTCTTTCTGTTTTTAACAAGTATTTAGTGCAGAACTTTTATGGCCCATAATTTGCTATCACCCTTTGGCTAACCACCAAGCCCTACATATACCCTAGCAGTACAGCCTGCCCTGGAGACGACAAACCAGGAGGCACGCCAGCGCAGGTTCTGGAAGGGAGCTGACGTGAGGCCTCTGGGGCAGAGAATTCTCTAGTACTGTTTCTTGAACGTGATGCTGTGCCAATACTCTGTATTACAAGGGACTTCATCCTGCAAACCTGCTCTCTCAGAATCCATGAGCAACTGCCCTGCAATTAGGTCTAGCCA
>LOEQ01004079.1:66589-78932 GCA_001685075.1 Bramus lutescens
ATACAGATTATTAGAAATGGGTTAAAAGAATATGTAAGCATTAGCCAATAAGAGGTTAGAACTAGTAGGCCAGGCAGTGTTTAAATGAATACAGTTTTCCATGTTATTTCCGGGGCTAAGCTAGCCGTGCAGGAGCCGGGTGGGACGAAAAGCAGGCCTGCTCGACTCATTCACTACACACACATGCATACAGGCAAAGCTTCAAACACATAACATAAATAGAATCTAAATAAAGATTTATTAATGATAATAACTGGGGAACAACCTTGATTCAGGAAGTGATCTGTGATCTGATTTCAGTGCCTTAGCTGCTTACTTTAAAGAATGTTTACGAGTCAGTTAGGTAAAAAGTAATACCCACAGACATTCTGAATAGAAGGACAGATGTGCCAAGAGGGGACCAGGAAATGCAGATAACCTTTGGTAAACAGATATAGCCATGGAACATTTAGAATGTTCTAAAACATTAGTTTTAGAGTGTTAGCTTGTCCTGATCTTAGGAAACCATGATTCTAATGCACCACAGAAGACTGATAGGCACTGCCCACAGCTGGCATGTGGGGTTGCTACTGATGGAATCCACCTTGTTGCTATGCAGCCAAAGACAGACTGCAGCAACCACAAGAGGGATGGTGCTGCCTGCCAGTGGTAATAGTAGACGACGAAGGCAGCTCAAACCTTAAAATGACCCACAAGGACCCTTCTGTGAACTTGCATGGAAAATGTCACAAGTACGACAGCCCGAAGTCTCTCACTTGATACATATTTGGCAAGGGATAAGGCCTGGGAGCACGCGGTGTGTGCAAGCACATACATTTCTATGTGCCAGAAGTCTTGCTGTTTCTGTTAGCCAACAAGGCAGGCCTTTGCACTGCACCAATTGAACCAAGCATCTTCCTGGAATTATTTCCCGGTTGGGAAATGGAAAAGTTGTTGGATGGCCTCTTCCATCTAATGGTATGTAACAAAGTCTAGTACACAATGGAGATCCTGGCCCAGTAAAACATCAGAGCCAATTGGATCCTCTGCAACCTGAGAGTCAAACTGGCACTCAGGGGCCCAACACGGTGTAGTCTGCCCAAGTCAGATCCTTCAGGACGGCAGCCTGTTCCTGATGACCACCCCTAACAGCCACTGCGCTCAGGTTTCCTACCACATGCTGGTCCCCTCTGCCTAATAATGTGCAGTGGACAGCCATAGGTGTTATGGGCTGGGCTATTTAGATGCCCAATGGAGAAAATAAAATCCTCCCCCAGTACCTCGCAGCTAGTGCTTGGGAAAATAATGGCACTATAGAGATATCGTTGGGTCTGCACGAAAGGAATTAGAGGATTAGAATGGGTGAATGACGTTATGAGAAAAATACCACATGCACTGATCCATGGTGAGAAAATTAAGATAGAATAACGTGAAGTAGAAGGAACAGGAGAGACGGAGTGCTGAGGCAGTTTTCATCTACAGCACAGCTAGACCGGGGCCAAGGTCAACTACGGAATCTCAACTTTACAGTTTATGAACCTGCTCTCTGACAGATAGGGCAAAGAGGGTGTGCTGATTTCAATTATTAAATGACTCTGTCCCAAAGGGAAAACCCTATAGTTAATAAGAAAATAAAAGACAGACATGGTTGCACACACCTATAATCTCAAAATGAACTCTAGATGGCTGAATATTGATTTTGGATTTAATGGAGTTGTATGACAAACTAAGAGGGTGTAACCTAGAACACCAACACAGGACCAGCTATGTACCAACCACAATGAGTGTCACCAGACTATGACTAAGAGGGTGTAATCTAGAACACCACCATCATGGGACCAGCTATGTACCAACCATAGAGAGTGTCACCAGACTATTACAAACTAAGAGGGTGTAATCTAGAAGAACACCATCATAGGACCAGCTATGTACCAACCACAATGAGTGTCACCAGATGACATCAGTTCCACAGCCCAAACACTTGCAATGGCTGCTCAGGCATCCAGTACTCATATCTCTCAAGATAGATGAACTTGCTGGTTCATGAGTTTTGACTGACTCACAGGCTGCACACCAAGAATCAAGTCTCGAGCACTGTACAGTAACAGGAGACATTTGATAGAGCTAACCCATGAACACTGACTAAGAAACAAGCTGCTGTATTTAAAACCCATCCTTACCAAATACAGCTTTTTCACCTTCTGTCTAAACTCCTGGGGCTGGAAAATATTCAATAGTCACAAAACTAGGCCCCTTTGAAATCAGCCATTACCAAGGTAGTTTCTTTGGACGATGCCTCAACATGTCTTCAAAGGCATTAGATACATGGCCAAGGAAAATGAAAGCGATACACTGGGAATTAAGAGTAAGTCGACTGTGAACTGGTAGAAAGGCCTCCAAAATAGACAGGGATGCCTCTCACACAGGCTGCACCTGCCTCTGCTCCATTCACTCTGGCCCCACAGAGACACACACAGCAGGGAAGAGTCAGAACCTCTGTCACTCACAAGCCTCACAATGGAGGAGGCCTAGCCTAGGGAGTTACTCAGACTGCCCCATTAGTGTTAGCTCTGGGTCTGACTAGATTCATGACGCAAAGCATGTCCAGCTATGACAAAGATGTATTCTGTACCTAAACCTTTCCAAGCAATTATTTTATCTCTGTTTTTCCATCTTAAAACCTTGTTACTGAGGTAAGGGTTCATGAATTAGAGAATGAAAAAGTGTACTCCTTAGCCATATAATGCCATCATAGTATTATTTTTTTCATTCGTTTATATTTATCTTCAAAACTGAAAATGCTAACAATGTGTTAGCATTTAAATTTAATTTAATTTAATTGCTAAATTTAATTTAATTGTTAAAACCCTAATTTGTAGCCAGGCATGGTGACTCACATCTTTGATCCTTGAACTCTGTGAGTTCAAGGCCAGTCTGGTCTACAGAGTGAGTTCCACGACTGCCAGAGCTATACAGAAAAACCCTATCTTGAAAACAAAAATAAACTCAAATTTATTGATATTTTAAGGTTTGACCTCTAAGAAGTAATTAGGTTCATATGCGGTTATGAGAGGTGAGGACTAGTGTCCCTCCAAGGGACAGAGAAACCACCTTCTCATTTTCTCCAACAAGTACAGACACAACAAGAAAACAAATATCTACAAGCCAGGAAGAGGACTTTACCCAGTGTGGGCTTCAAAGCTCTTTGGCCTCATACTTCCCAGATTGGGAACTGTGAGAAACGCTCCTTAAGCATTCAGCCTATGGGATTTTATAATAGCAGCCCAAACTAAGACACACTGCTGTCCGGGAGCTATCCCGGAGAACCGTCTTCTTTCTGCTGCCTCTACTACGGTCAAGTTATTCTATCCAATTTCAGTACCATTATTTCACCAAATAAGTCAGCAAGAGATTAGGTGAGCAATGTGATGATGATGTGGTATATATACTAGTGTACCATGCCATAATATCCCACCAAAAAAGCAAGCAGTTCCAACATATATAACACATGCACTTCTCAAGCTCTGAAATAAGCTAAAACGGTAGAATGTTTAACATGTGCTAGGTCATGGTTCAACTCCCACAGCTTATAAACCATAAATAAATAAATAGATAGATAGATAGATAGATAGATAGATAGATAGATAGNNATAGATAGATAGATAGATAGATAGATAGATAGATAGATAGATAGATAAATAAACTGAAAGAATTTGATATAAAGATGAACTGACCTGTACTTATAATTTACTAATATACGCACCAACTTTAGTATTATAAGAAACAGCGGGGTGAATTAACTTTTAATGAGAATGTTTATGTTGCCACTCAGCCTTGGTGATTTCAGGCCAAGCTCTACCAGCCCAGTTGCTTTAGGCTCTTGGTGGCTGTTCTGGGGTAAGTACATGATGGAGAAAAATTGCTTATTTCATGGCTGGAACATGAAGAAACACAAAGGGAGGGGTTATAGTGTTCATACCCCCATCTGTGGCAAGCTTCCTGATAATCTAAAACCTCCCACTAGGCACCAGCTTTTAAAGTTGCCACTACCTCCAAGTAGCCCCACATGGTAGAACAATGGGCCTTTGGGGAGCACCTAAAATCCAAACTATGGCAGTATCTTTCTTTCAAAAGCACAAAGCTCTGAGATTATCAACCAAAACCTAACACCTAACAATTTAAACTCCCTTACCTTAGGCACTGTCTTCCTTCTTTTATTCCTAAATTAATATACTGTCCATTTCCATGTGTGTGTGTGTGTGTGTATGTGTGTGGTTTACACGCACAATATGAAGTTGGACACATGAAGCTTGCAGACAGTGTAAAGGAAAGTACTGAGCTCAGCTCACTGGGTTACACATTCCTCGATCTCCTGGTTAAACACAAGTGTCCCCATCCCAAACCACCACTGAAACAGGGAAAACAGAAACCTACAATACAAAGCCAGAGGAAGTCACTGAATCAGCAAGGGATTTAAATGCACAATGTGAAAGGAACAGATTGTGGCAGTTTGAGTGTGGTTAGCCCCCATACACTCATAGAGAGTGGCACTATTAGGAGACGTGGCTTTGTTAGAGTTAGGTATAGCCTTCTGGGAGGAAGTGTGCCACTGTGGAGGTGGGCTTTGAAGGCTCATATATGCTCAAGCCACACCCAGTGTCTCAGTTCACTTCCTGTTGCTTTCAGCTATAGAATGCACCATGCTAGCCTCCATGTCACCCTGTTCCCTCCCGCCATCATAATAATGGACTCTGAACAGTAAGTGAGCCCCAGTTAAAATTTTCTCTTTATAAGAGTTTCCATGATCCTGGTGTCTCTTCACAGAAACAGAAACCCTAATTAAGACACACAGATGAAGAACCCAAGGAGGAAGGTGATATGGAAGAGGGGCTGTGGTTCTACTGGATCTTGAAAACTGTAGGACCATGACAATAACAGACAGGCCTTGGAGGATGGGAGTAAAAAGGTTGGGAGTGATTAAAAAAAAATCTAATCACAGATAAATCAAATACCACACAGCAGGTGACCCATGTGTTCTAACCCAGAAAAACAAGGTCCTCTCTAGTTCTGAAATGAGAATCATCAGTCTTGGTTGGCACACAGTACAATAAATGGTAAGACTGAAGCCCCAGCAACAACCCCTACCATCCCAGGTCCCATAACATTGGCAGTCGGGATTTACTGAGTGATAACACTCCCTTCAGAAACCAAGCAGCTCAATAAAAAGGATCTACGTTAGTTTGATACTTAATAATCCCCTGCGAGGAAAACAAGGTCAATCAGCTTCCCCTACAACCTACCAGAGAGAATAAGCAGACAGGTAAAAATGGAACTGAGGAAGAGAAACATTTAAGTATTAAGAGCTTACTATGGAGATGTTGTGTGACTGCAACCACTCAACAAAAATACTAACAGGAAAAAATGAAATTAAAAGCATTATAAGAAAATGTTATAGACTATGATAAAAGAGTTGAAGTTAAAACCAAAATCTCCATGAAAGCTGAGCAAGGGCTAACGAGCTGGCTCAGCAGGTAAAGACTGGAGTTGATGACCAGTTCCATCCCCAGCAACCACATGGAGAAAGGAGCACTGACTCCTACAAGCTGTCCTCTGACCTGCACATCTGTGCTTGTGACCTGAGCATCTGCCTATGTGTACACACACAAATAAGTAAATGTCAAAAAAAGAAATTAAAACAAAAATGACAAAGTAATGGAAAAGAAAAATTTTAAAGTAGCAAACTTGAAAATTTCAATATCATCTTCACAGTAGCTTCAAAAGCTGCAGTCAGAGAAGACACCATGGAGAAAACACCATTACACACTTTTTTCAGGCTACAAGGTTTGCTAGGTGACCATTCTGAAGAAGAAAAAGGCCCATAACAAGCCACATCCACACAAATTCTTTAAACCCTATTTATAAAAGAAAGAAAATCAAAACAATTCCATATACACAGAGGACTGATGTAAGAGTCAACGCAACTCTAGACAGAAACACTTCTAGTTAGAATGCACGGCACCTTTTCTTCAAATGGGATAGGAACTCAAGGAGAGGAATAACCTGATGAACTGTAACGAAATTGTTCTGTGTGACTTACTGGTTACAAGGGTAAGAAGAAGAAGCAGAACCACAGCCATATCTAAAAGACAGGAGCCTTGAGTTCTCAGGAAAATGATGCCCAACCTCAACTCCATACTCCCTTCACACCGACCTTAGTTAGGGTTTCTGCTGCTGTGAAGAGACACCATGACTGGGCTGGAGAGATGGCTCAGTGGTTAAGAGCACTGGTTGCTCTTCCAGAGGTCCTGAGTTCAATTCCCAGCAACCACATGGTGGCTCACAACCATCCATAATGAGATCAGGTACACATGCAGGAGACAAAACACTACATACATAATAAATAAATAAATAAACCTGAGAGAGAGAGAGAGAGAGAGAGAGAGAGAGAGAGAGAGATCGTGACCATGGCAACTCTTATAAAGAAAAGCATTAGTTGGGGCTGGCTTTGAGTTTCAGAGTTCAGTCCATTATCATCATGGCAGAAAGCATGGTGGTATGCCGGCAGACATGATGCTGGAGAGGGACTGGGAGTTCTACATTTTGATCTGCACACAGCAAGAAGAGATGATCACATTGGGCACAGCTTGAGCATATATGAGACCTCAAACCCACCATGACAGTGACATGCTTCCTCCAACATGACCACACCCACTCTAACAAGGTCATGCCTCCTAATACTGCCACTCCCTATAGACCAAGCATTCAAACGAGTCTATGCAGGCCATACCAATTCAAACTACCACAACACCCTTCCTAGGAAACAATCAGAAAATGTGCGGTAGCTACTCAGGGAGAACAAAACACAACACTTACAATAGGGCTCCACCCATAAAGCAACAAAAATGGGGAGAAAAAACTCTCAGACTATCTGAAACTCCAGAATGAGGATATTTCATAATATTCAGCACAATTAAAAAGCAAAAAAAAAAAGTCCCCTATGAGAAAATCAAATTAACAGGCCATTTGTAATAGGAGAACTTTTACTTCAATCTTACTCATTTAAAACTTATTTACAGATAACTTTACGTGTGTCTGATCTGTCTAATGGAAAATAGACTTAACCGTAAGTAATTAATAAAATTTCACAGACTTTAAAGATTTAGTTCAAGTAAATAAAATATGCAAAAAAGGGGAGAAAGAAAAGAGAGAAAAATGAAATAAGTCATTGGATCTAAACAAGGTTTCCATGGTGACCGTAATGCAAACAATGATGATCTGGGATCTATTTACAGTCATGTGAAGAAGAAGGTGATGATCTGGGAGTAATCAAACCCAAACAGGGGGCTAATGGCTGCTGCAGAGGGTGAAGAACAGGAGATGTTTTTCATTCTATCCGCTCTGGGTCTCATGTGAAATGTGCCATGAGGAAAAGTTAAATTGCAGCATTACATTGCAATAGATTTCTGATGTAATATAATGTAACTATATTATACTTGAGGTAGAGAAATATATGTGTCTGGGGAAATTTATTTAAAAAAATGAAGCTAACAGGGCCAGTAAAATGTCTCAGCCGGGGAAATAATTGCTGCATAGCCTGATGGCAGGAGTTTGATCCCCTGGACTGACATAAAGGTGGAAAGGGGAAAACCGACTCCACAAAGGTGTCCTCTGACTTCCTCACATGCACCAGGACACACACGCACCCTTCCACACACATGCACCTTTCCATACACATGCACTCTTCCACACACATGCACCCTTCCACACACATGCACCTTTCCATACACATGCACCGTTCCACACACATGCACCTTTCCATACACATGCACCCTTCCATACACATGCACCCTTCCATATACATGCACCCTTTCACACAGATGCACCCTTCCATACACACGCACCCTTACACACACATGCACCTCTCCATACACATGCACCTCTCCATACACATGCACCCTTCCATACACATGCACCCTTCCATACACATGCACCTCTCCATACACATGCACCTTTACATACACATGCACCTTTACATACACATGCACCTTTACATACACATGCACCCTTTCCATACATATGTACCCTTACACACACATGCACCCTTCCATACACATGCACCCTTACACACACATGCACCCTTACACACACATGCACCCTTACACACAAATACACCCTTACACACACACATGCACCCTTACACACACATGCACCCTTACATATACACCACACATAATGATAATAGTTTTTCTTAATTTGATAAAACCAACAGTTCTCAGGGGCTAGAGAGGTGGCTCAGCCGTTAAGAGCACTAGCAGCTCTTCCAAAGGACTAGGATTCAACTCCTAGCACCCACACGACAGCTCACAACTGTCTGTAACTCCAGTTCCAGGATGTCTGACATCCTCATAAAGATATACATGCAGGGAAAACACCAATGCACATAAAATTAAGAAACAAAACAAAGAAAACAAGCCAAAAATACCTAACAACCCTCATATGAGACCAGAGAGATTCTGCTGCAGCTTGTCCAGACAACACAAGTTCAGTTCCCAGCCACCATGTCAGGCAACTCATAAGCACCTGTAACTCCAGATCCAGAGGACCCAAAGCCCTCTTCTGACCTCCACAGGCACCTACATACAAATGTACCTAGCAGACATGTACACAGGTATAAATCAAAATCAAATAATAAAATCAATTTTATAAGAATGGACTACTATTTAGAAGGGGTATGCATTGCTCTCACTGTGGGACCTAGAGAAATCAAATGATCTGGAAGCTTCTTCCCTGCTGGGTAGCCCTCATAAGGACAGAAGATATGCAGGCTGTACATCACATACAGTCTTATTCAGCTGTGGACTCTTCACACTATGCTACTGACCAGCCAGACGAGATAAGCCCACGGGCTCAATCATAGCAAATAACTTATAGGGGTAACCAAATGCTTTCTGATGCCCCCCTCAAGAGGCAATTCATACATCTGGTCCTATAAATCTGGACAAAAGCCCATGGCTGGGAAGGCTACATGCCCTAGTGGGGAAGCTATAGTTGTTGTTTTTCTAAGTGACCATGATACACCTTCTAAATATTTACGGCCATAGACTAGTGCTATGGTCTGCTTCATTCGAGGAAGCTTCTGCAGAAAGCAATGAGAACAAGCAATGGTTGAATGCTCAACTCTAAATGAGATGTCTGTATCCCTCCCTCCAAGTCTTGGGGAGCATCAAAGAAGAGGAGTCAGAAAGAAGAAAAGTGAAGTTCAAAGTGTTGTGGTAGACTAGCTAACTGGCACCACAAGGTCATTGCATCATAAAATTCACAGCAACTGAGTTTACTTGAGAAGGACCTGCACAATGCTGGACCTGTCAACATCTGTCACGGGCAGGCAAGATGTCTTAGTTTGCTGTCAAGCCTGACAACCTGAGTTTGACCCCCAAAACTAACATGGTAGGAGATGAAAACCAATTCCTCAAAGTTGTCCTCTGACTTCCACTTGTGCACCATAGTATAATATATACATGCACATACATGTACACATGTGTGAGTGTGTGTGAACACACACACGCACACACACTCCCAATAAATAAATGTAATAATTTTTTAAATTACCTCCTGTCACGGACGGGGAACAGAATCAAAAAGTCCCACCCTTCCCTGAGTATTTGTAGCCAAAAGCCTGGGTGGCGGATCTCCTAAGCTCCAAACCTCTCTGGAGAGCTACTCGAAGCTGGAAGTTGCTGAGGTAAAGAAAATGTTTTCCTGTAGTGTAGTCCCTGGTGAGGTGGCTGTGCTCCCATAAATAACCTCTTAGTTGTGATTCTGTAAGCAACCCTATTGAAGCTCTTAGACCGCACCCCCATCCCAAAGAGGAGGAGGAGGGGAAGCAATAGTGGGAGATGGCACCCAGCTGTAAACCCAGCACTTGGGAGGCAGAAGAACCCCAAATTCGAGATCATCCTCAGTTGTATAGAGAATTTGAGACAGTCTGGCTACAAGCGACCTTGTCTAAAAATGAGAGAGGAAAAGGTGAGAGAGAGAAAAAAAATACAAAATTCCAGAGGAAACCTTCAGAATAAGCAGGAAAAGAACTACCGTTTTTGCTTTGATTTTTCATAAAGCCTTCCTTCCTAAATTGCTTTGATTCTAGTCTCGCATTGTAAACCTGATCCTTCAACCTCGTGTGTTCTGGAATAAGCAAGGGCCACCACATTAAGAGTGATTTTGTTTGTGTGTGTTACTGTTATTTAAAAAAGAAAAAAGTTTGACTTTGAACATTAAATTTTAAATATTAACTTGATAAAATGATCAAAATTCTTCATCCTAAGGTCGTTTGTGCTCCGCTAGCATATTACCCCACGCTGCTTTTTCTCCTTAGTGTAGAGAGATGAAGCGTTAAAGAATGACACGTGAACATTTTAAAGCATAATTGGGGGAATAAAAATCAAGGCCCTGCTCCGTTACCAGGTTTAATTGTACGTAGCGCCCTCTAGTGTCACTTTATGGGAAACCATCCTGAAATCTGTAAAAGAAATTTCCTTAGCAATGTCCTATTGAATCTTCGATTATCTTCATGTGCTCAGGCTCCTAATTCTAGGCCCCAGAATTAGGCTAGGACGATTTCTTTGAACGCACTGCTTCACTGCGGTCTTTTGCGAAAGTTTTTTACCAGATCATCATGAAACCTAGTTAACGATAAATTTAGAGAGAAATATGTTCTAAGTCCCAAGCAAATGCTTCTTCAGCTGGAGGGGAAAACCCTTTTGCTGTTCCCAGCACCTTTCCAATCTACAGGTGCTTTCCGAATCCAAAGCAGACTCGGATGGAAGCCTGACATGATGGGGTATGCGCACAAAGAACAGGAAGTGCCTGTGGCAATAAATAGCTGCTTCCACGACCCTTACTGACATCTGCAGGCATCTGAAGGGCAGCTATACTGCCTCCATTAGTAACCGTTTGACCAAAATTACCTAAGGATAAGGCAATACAGATAATATACCTAAATCATCCTTGCTGGTGAAAGCGGGAAGGGTCAATAGCAAAAGGCCACACTGATGTTCCCATTCCTTCCAGAAAGGAAAAACGAACAAATTCAACAGGAACAATTGCTTTTATCACTCACTCTGTGCACGGAGAAGAATGTGCTTCCTTCCTAAGCATTATTTGCTGTTTGATAAAGTTGCATATTTCTCCCTGCCAAAACATGGGATCGTGTTCAGCTCTCTGTTGCTGGCTGACAGACACCAGAGTACCCTGCACTTCCTCGACTCTGCTGACTTTCAGTGTCTTGAGGTGATGCTCTGCCTCCCAGGTCACAGATCTCCTACCCACACTGGGTCAGGGATCTGGGCTGCGGTGCTCAGGCATAGCAAGTCAGAGCTTAGTGGGGCCACTGGGGGCAATGAGGACAGCAGGGGCACTGAAAGCAGTGGGGTCAGTGAAGGCAGTGGAGACAGTGGGGGTAATGGGCATAGCACGTGTTATCATTTCCACCAACCAAAGTTGCTAGCGTTCTGGCAGAATGCTTACCCACCCAAGCACGGGTACTTCCAGGTCCCACAGTCGCGAATGCACCAGCAAGCGTTCAGGCAACTTACATGGCCACCCAGAGTCATCAAGCCCTACGTGATCTATGCGTGCTGCAGCTACGTAAGCCCCTAAGCGCATGCGCTAGAGGGTCTTTAAAAAGCTGGACACCGGGTCCACGCTCTCTTCCCGCACCACACTTCAGACAGACCTGAGTGTCCCCTCTCATTCCCTCTTCTTATTAACTCTTAAAGTGGGTTCCGTTATGTGTCTTGTGATCCATTCTCATGATCGGTAATTTCAGTATGGGTAGTGGAGGTGGTGGGGGTGAGAAAGCCCTCTCCTGAGGCCCTCACAGAAACCCATAGCTCAAAGTCAGAAATTCGGTGTCTCTGAAAAGATTTTAAGGCTGGATCCTGAGCTGTGAGCCAATAAACCGCTCCCCTCTCTACACTGGTATCAGCTTTGACCAAGAAACCCTCACAAAACGATCGTTTTGTTTCCATGTAAAATCGCGAGAACAATGCTGACAAAATTCCCCTTTACAGACCAGCCACCTGTACAGGACTTGGACACCAGCCTAAAATGCAATATTACTTCCCAGGAACCAAACAAATACATAATTAGGATAACAATAACCTGTATAGCTTTTCTGTGTGAGATGCTGAGAATGGAATCCGAGGCCTTCAAGTATACTTAAGCAAATCCTCCTCCACCAAGCTGAATTCTTCACCTTTCTCATAAAAATGTTGGTCCTACTGTGACATAGAGATGAAAAGAACATATGTCTTTTTTGTTTTGTTTTGTTTTGTTTTTCGAGACAGGGTTTCTCTGTAGCTTT
>LOEQ01004079.1:101525-119192 GCA_001685075.1 Bramus lutescens
CACCAATGCACATAAAAATAAAGTTAAATAAACCATAAAAATATTTTTAAAAAAAGAACTCTTAACTCTTGAGCCATCTCTCAAGCCCCTTTATTGACTGATTTCTAAATTTAGAATACTTTTCTTCCTCAATAATAGCACATTGATTCTTGGTCTCAGAAAACAGGAAAAATACATTTTCCTCTTTTATTCATGGAAATTTCCTAAACTAAAAATAGCTAAGTGGACATGCTCCAGAGTCACCCTTCCAGAGCACCGTCCCAACATCCCAGCTGGCTTCACCGAACCTCTCAATACTTCACCTTCTGAACGCAGATAATGACAACAACTAATCAGAGTTACTGTGGACATGACATGAGCTTGATAAGTCTACCTATCAAAACATGACACAGAGCACATGCCCACTGTGTCTTCTTTTATTCAAATAGTATTCACATTATTAAAACTTTAGAGAGAAAGAGAAGTTGAATTAATACAACAGGCAGCTGCCTCGTCAATATGAATCCGCAAAAGTTAAACAGACACGGCAAAATACCCACTAACACCTGCTAAGACAGCCATCAGGAAGCCATTGCTAGATGCATAGCATGCACGAGCACACGCAGTATCCCCTCATCCAGGGCATCCCAGGTACCATCCTCACCGTCAAAGAAAAGCTGAATCTGAAGGCAGCAGAGTCGCTGGCTCAAAACCTTAATTTTACCACACATAAGTGTAGTTCTTACCCACCATCAGAGAGATGTCTCTTTTGCCAACAGACCAAAGGGGGAAAAAAATAAAAAACCAGCTGAGCAGTGGTGGTGCACATCTTTAACCCCAACAAGTAGGAGGAGCAGGCTGATCTCTGAGTTCAAGGTCAGCCTCGTCCACATCATTCCAGACAGCCAGAGCTACACAGAAAGACTCTGTCTCAAAAAAAAAAAAAAACATGAACAACAACAACAAAAAAACACTACAACTCATCAAAAGGCAGAGCTGTGGAGCCCAGTTGGTCTCAATTACATCCACAACACAACTCCTACACCTAAGGCTCAGGGATCTTTATGGAAGAGCGGACCGAAAGATTATTAAGAGCCATAAGAACAGGAAGTTAGCTGTGAGACTGTGTCTCTTAGAAATGTGAGGGAAAAAAAGTCTCACCAACATGGCTGCCTAAACATGACCAGAACAAAGACAATGCCAATATACATGCTAGCATAGAAGGGGAAATCTCATAGGGTCCCAACCCCAAAGAATTACAGTAGGCAAGCAAGGAATTCTAGGAACAGGAGAAATGGTGTTCCCCATGGAAGTGTCCTCAAATTGATTACGCAATACCAAGGGGTCAGTGTGATTCATGCTAGTAACATTATACAGATTGAGTTGGCTTTATATATGTGCATGTGTGTGTGTGTGTGTGTTGAGTTGGCTTTATATATATGTGTGTGTGTGTGTAAATAATATATGTATATATATTTACACAAACACACATGTATAACAATTTTTAAAAGGCCATAAATTTGAGAGAGAGCAAGGGGACATATGAGAGGGGTTGGCAGGATGAAAGGGAAGGGGATAATGATGAACTATGTGTACATGTAATTATATTATAATCTCAAAAACTTAGTCTTTTACAAAATCATAACCCTGGCAAGTACTACAACCAGAAACCAGTTTAGCTCTGAAATTCATGTATTCTTTCCTAGGTTTTAACATTAATTCTATAAAAGTCACACTAAATGATGCTACCACAGAGAACAAACGAGTCTGTGTAGAACGACTGTCATCTGATGGGGCCAAGAGGAAGGGAACAAAAGGCTCTAAGAACCTCAGAAGTGCCCTGCAGGATTCTACTCCGCACATATTAATAGCTATTAGCTACATAAAATGTGGACCTAGCACTTTGAATCCCAGGTTCGGGTCTGTCATTCAGACTGTATAAATTTGGGGAAGGGACTAAATATTTCTGATCCTCAGTGGATTCATTGTAAGTAATCAATGTCATCCTTTCCCCTGCATGGCAGAGACAGTATTAAACTTTCACTTTATGTGCAAAAATAACTTAATATAACTATAATTAATATGACCCAGATTAGGTAGTGAAATATTAACATCTTAGATGAGAATAAAACTACACCACCTCAGACCAGCAAGATGGCTCGGTGTGTAAAACATTTATCATGCAAAGCCACCAATCTGCGTTCAATCCCTGAACTCATGTTGGAAGACCAGAAACAACTTCCAGAAAGCCGTCCTCTGACCTTCACAGGTACCCGCTGGCACACGCCACCACATTCACCCACACCAATCACATACACAATCATATAAACCATTAAAAGTCAACTTAATATTGTAACATTTTGCGAAGAGTTTTAAATCTGTCACTTCATTTAATATTACTTGTAACCACCTTGAAAAAACAAGGTAGGTATTACTAACTTCAGTTATTACAAAACTGAAGCTAAGCTTCACTAAATTTCAGCAGTTGGCCTGGGATCATATTTTTAGCAGTGGGTCTACATCAGGTCACCTGACTCCAAGATCAATAGAAAGGAAAGAGACACCAGAAACAGTGGTGGCTTTAGGACAGAAAGGTGGAGAGTAAAGGAAAACAAAAGGTAGAAATTCTAAAACTAGCTTGGGATATATTTATAGCTATGATCTCAGGACGGCTGAAGGGTCTTTTTGCAATTTTTAATCTGTCATATCAACTACCAACGAATAACTCAAGAGTACAAATTCCCTTGCATATAGAGAACCTCAAGTTAGTTTCCTGCTGGAGCCAGGAGTGTAGGAAGGTATCAGGAACTTGGCTGTGATTAAATATTTACCACTGAAGAGCAGCCTCCAGAGTGTGAATTATACACTCTGAGCAACCTGCCAGGCCTTAGGGTACATTTACAATAATACCACTCAATCTAACTCATGCTAGTAATTAGCCAGGAGCATGTCATCAAGTCACAAGTCCTCCAACTGGTGAGGACAGGTGGACCCACAGAGAGTACCATGAAAGCCCTCAAGCTCCAATGTAATGGCACTCCAAGAGGGGGAGGCTCCCTGTGTTTCTGTTTCATCATTGCCTACCGGGTGAACCTAAGTCATTTAGGACAATGCCCCATAATATTCTTTTCCAGGACAGAGGAATGTATCTGTTTATGAAACATAGTATATGCCTCTCTCTTCTCTTCTGTTGCTCCTTTCTCCAGAGGCTAGTCTCTCTCCTCCCCTTCCGCCTTTTTATGTTCCCTTTCCCGTAAAAATATAAATAAACAAAAATAACAAAAATTTAAAAAATATCCACATAAACTCTGTGGCATGGTGTCTTTCTCTCATGCAATTTTTTGGTTTTTGTTTTTGAAATTATAACACATCTGCTGTACAGAAAGGGTCCAGATGTGCAAAGCATCTATTAAGTACTCTTTTACCAAAACCGGCAGCACCATCGTCTTAAAATAGTTACTACAGAAGTTAAGACTGAGTATCTCAAAGAAAGTTAGCAGATTTTAGGGGTCTAGCTTCAAATGTTGGCTGTGGAGAGCTGGCAACTGAACCAAGGGATGATTTCTGCCATGTCCCTGACAATGGTGATATACCAGGGCCACTGGTGTGCTTGGCACACTGAGTCGTCTAACTGTAGAACAGCTACTTCTCTTGTGGCTGTAACAGAGTATGTGACAAAAGCATCTTATGGGATGTTTGGGTTTGGCTCACAGTGTGAATGTACAGTCCATCACAGGATCACATACAATGTGAATGTACAGTCCATCACAGGGTCACAGTGTGAATGTACAGTCCATCATAGGATCACATACAATGTGAATGTACAGTCCATCACAGGATCACAGTGTGAATGTACAGTCCATCACAGGGTCACATACAATGTGAATGTACAGTCCATCACAGGATCACAGTGTGAATGTACAGNCAATGTGAATGTACAGTCCATCACAGGGTCACAGTGTGGATGTACAGTCCATCATAGGATCACATACAATGTGAATGTACAGTCCATCATAGGATCACATACAATGTGAATGTACAGTCCATCACAGGGTCACAGTGTGGATGTACAGTCCATCACAGCCGTCAGACACAGTAGTAGCAGTGTGAGATGGCTGCTCATATTGTGTCCACCATCAGGAAACAGATGAATGCTAGCGCTCGGGTCCCTTCTTCCCTTTTATCCAGCACACAGGATGCTGCCGCCCTCATTCAGATCAAGGCTTCCCTTCTCAACTCAACCTTTCTGGAAACATCCTCATGACATTTCCAAGTCATGCTTCCATGACTCTCACGATCCAAACTGACCATGACAGATCCTGTCACTCAATGTGTTCCTCTCCTCCTCCTCCCTATCCCCATTGGCTGGAAGGAAGCGAGGCAGAAGACAGATATAGAGAGGGGTTTCAGAAGAATCTAACTATCAAACCTAAATTAGTCACAGTAATGCTTAATTTCTCAAATAGGCTTGGTTCTCTGAGATCTTGTCACTTTGCACTACATAAACCTCCATGACAGGCATTGATGGCACTTGCCCTTAACCCCAGCACTTGGGAAGCAGAAGCAGGTGGATCGCTGTGAATTGGAAGCCAGCCTGGTCGACAGAGTGAGTTCCAGGACAACCAGGGATGCTACACAAAGAAACCCTGTCTTTAAAAAANAAAAGAACAAAAATCTCTAGAACACCCCTTAAATTGTGGCCGTCCTTAGAAAGAAACGACATGGTAGGCTGGCAGGAATGTGTCTTATTTTCAAGCACGTTTTACTGCCTCCTATCAACTACACCACATCAAGACTCCTCATTTATCCCGACGGTGGTTGTCCTCAAAGCCCCAAAACTGGTGTTCTTCTCAGCCCCAGCCCCTTGGATTCTGCACTCGGCTAAGTATAAATTAATGTCCTAGAATGAAAATCTTACTGAAGTCTGTGCATGATTTGCAAAGGTTCTAAAAAGAGGCCCAGTATGGGGCTGTAGCTCATTGGTAGATCACCTGCCCACCATACACAAGGCCCTGTGCTTCATCCCTAACACTGAAAAATAACATGGATATGTACCCCATTCTATTTCTCTAGCTTTACTTCCTCGAGGTCTGTGTTCCTGCTGCTCCCAGAATCGAACTTGCCTTTTCTGTACTGCTGAATCAACTTTAAACACCAGTACCTCTTGTATGGTCCTAGACATTCTAGACATTTCCCAAGACTTAGGGGTGGGGGGCGGTGCTATGGACTGAACTACGGGCTTCAAACACACTAATTAGATAAATGATCTACCACTGACCTACATGATTGGACTTATTTTACTTTCCTTTTTATTTTTTGTTTCTTTTATTTTTGTGGTTTTGTTTTGTTTTTGGTTTTGAGACAAGGCTTCTCTGTGTAGCTCTGCCTGTCCTGGAGCTTGCTCTGTAGACCAGGCTGGGCTCAAACTCACACAGATCCCTGTGCCTCTGCCTCCAGGATTCTGGGATTAAAGGTGTGTCCATCTCCATTTTCCTTTTTAGTAATTCAATACTAGTATTTCTTTCTGAAAACTAAGGTTTTACATAAGCTTTTCCAAAAAGTATTTAGAAAACATGTCAATTAAAATAAGCTTAATGTTTCCTTTTTCCAAAGCCCATTTCGGGAATGCTCCCTATATTCACTAATTGTTGTCACTGTGAGGAAAACAAAGCCTGACAGAAGCAGCTTACAGGAGGAAGGACTTACTTTGGCTTTCCATTTCAAAGGATTTCAGTTCATCCTGCTGTAGAAGGACGATGGATCAAATAGCTCCCTCCATGGTAATGGGAGTACTAGGTGGTAAGTGCTCCCACAAATCAGAACTAGTGGCTAATATCACCTTCACAGCCCACCCCTAGGCGCTGTAGGACCCAGCCGTGACAAGTTCAATAGAGGCCGGAGTCTCAGTACTTTACACTAAAGCAATACCTGTTCAGAAAGACCACAAACTGAGACCACCCAGTAACAGACCATCCAAAAGAAATCCCAACCATTGTAGATAGGATCACCTGCCAGCACATACCCACTGCTTTTCACCACGACACCCCTAGACAAATGTCAGCCAATCAGGAGTCCTGAACCTTAGAAATCCCTCACCCCCACCTTTGCTACTATAAAAACCCAACCCCAACTGAGCTGGGGCTCTCCGATCACGACAACAATTGGACACACGGAGAGTCCGAGTTCAAACTTGAATAAGAATAGGGTTTGGTCTCCTAGTTGGTTTCGGGGTTACTCCGTAATCTGGGCATAACAGTCACCTCCTTCTAACACTGAGGCCACGCCTCCTGAAGGCTCCACAACCTCCCAAAACAGCATCATCAGCTGAGAACCAAGTGTGCAGACAAGAGCCTGGGGGAGAGGGCATGTGGTGTAAAGTGAGAGCTGAGTGAGATGCGACATTTCTTGGGAAAATCAACTCTACATAAATATAAAAGCACTTAAATATAGGCTGGGAAGGTTTTTGTACAATGCAAAATTTATACATACATGTAACATGGACCAAATTATAACCTTTTCCTCTATTTCCTAGATATAATCCTAAGGAGAGGTTTGTGAATGTTGTTTATAAGAACAAACTTGGGAACTGCTTTACTTTGGTCCTTGAAGAATACAAGGTGAGCAATAACACAGTAACAATGGAGCCTTTGATTCACTAGTAGACACTGCCATCTAGCAGGAAGCCAACAGACAAGTTATTACAATTTCATAATTGTAACCCATTTTATTGGTCATCTGATGCATTGCCTTTGGCTTAAAGGCAAGAGATGGGTTCTGGATTTCTATTTGTTTTTTTTTTCTTTTCTAAGACAGCGTCTGGCTACAGAGCCTGGGCTGGCCTCTAAATCGCCTGCTCCGGCCTTGGCCTCCAGAATGAGCGCGAGAGATCCAGGCTGCTGAATGGAAGCAAGAAATAAAAGGAGGACACAGCTGCTCTGGGTATGGTGGAGGAGAGGGCTTACTGTCGATAAGAGGAGAGCATAGTCAGAGGCAGGGACATCTGGGAGAGTCCAGAGTGGACATGACTGGCAGGCTGAGCCATGTGGGGAGAGAGAGGAGGAGAGAGGGGAGAGACGGGAGACCAAGAGGCCAAGAGGGCTGTCACAGCCAAAATGGCTGAGTTATATGAGGAAAAGCGGCTGCGGCAGAGTAGCCTAGACCGGTCCCCTGGGCTGGAGAAGTTTAGGGTAGAGATTGGGTATTCTAGCTAGATGGATCCTGTAACAGGTTGGGACTGAGGGATGCTGGGAAAGCCTGGCAGGCTGCCGGCACAAGCTTTGACGTGTTCATGGACACCTCAGGCGATTGTGAACTACAAGAGTCTCGGAAAGCATTTGAGAGACAGGTATGAGACAGAGACCATGGTGCTGTCTGTATTGGGGGATAGAAACTCGAGTGTTCAAACACTTGAGCTGTTTCTTCAATTCAGACATCAATCCCGGCCCTGCCTGAAAGAGCGCCATCTGAGAGTATGATGGGCCAAAGAGATGCAAGACTAGAGTTTATGGTATGGCACCTCTGGCCCAAGCTTGTGCGGAGTGCTGCACTTCATCTGAGAGAAGAGAAGCTACATTGGAAGACATTAAGGTCCTGAACAAGTTCTGCATCTTATGATATGACATGAGTCTCATATTCAGTGCCCTAGCTGGGTACAAACGCCCTGAAAAATATCTTGTGTGTAGATAATCAAAGCCAGCTCCTGCAGAGGCTCTTCCCAAGTATATACTAAATGCACAACGTTTCCACCTCAGGAAAGGCAAAACTGCTACTCACTAGGCACAAGATTCTATCAACAAGTGTTTCTCGGTGAGCACCCAGGTACCAGGGAGCAGTTCTCAAGACAGCGGGGCAGTGAGACTTTTGCCTGGGGCCTTGCAAAGGAAGCTGAGCTGCCCCGCCTGGAAGAGCACTAAATCATACCCTCGGGATACCATGCTCCTCCTCCCTGCTCCCCGAACCCAAGGCTCCGGGGTTTTCAGAGGCCAGATCAGCTTGCACCCCAGTTTCTGACTTGAAAAGCCGCACCAGGGTTTCTAGGCTCTCCCAGCAGACATGGGTTCTTTGCCAAGGCCCAGCAAATTGTCTTCTCTTCCACTCCGCTTCCGCGCAGAGCAGCAGTGTCCTTCAGCCCTTCAGCTAGCTCCAGCAGACGCCTCAGTCTCCGCCAGCCCAGAAGACTCACCTTAGGCTTCCGAGAATCAAAACAAGTCCCCATTCAACCAGCCTCTGGGGTGCGGGATGCTCGGTGCACCCCAGGGTCCTCATTTTCTATCTATGCCCCCGAGCTCTCCCGAAGACCCGGAAAGATGGAATGGCAGGCACAGCTCCAGAATCATCCCGCTGCAGTTAGTCTCCATAATCCAGGATCCACGTTTTCATGGATGCGGTATTTAAAAGCTCCCTGTCTCTGCTTCAAAACGCTTTGGACCGCCCCCTCACCCGCGTACCTCAAGACCGAAGGCTCGAGAACGCTTCAGGTCCTGAAAAGTTTGTAAAGTTCTCTATAAAAATCCCCTGGAGCTGCTCTTCCAGAGGACCCGGGTTCAATTCCCAGCATCCACATGGCAGCTCACAACTGTCTCTAACTCCAGGATCCAACACCTCACACAGGCATACATGTAGACAAAATTCCAATGCACACAAAATAAAAAATAAACTATATTTAAAAAAAAAAGCTTCTCAAGAAAGGAAGTAAGTGAGACGGCAAGAGGGAAACCAGGTGCAGCAGCCAGGAGGCCCAAAGGTACAAAGAGAGCAGCCACCCAAATATTTGGATTACACAGGGAAGGGCAGCCCAGCCCCCTGGGCTAGAGAAGTTTAGCATAGGTAGTGGGGTACGTCATTCCGGAGGGCCCTGTAACAGGTAGGGACTGGGGGACTGCTGGAGAGCCTCGCTGCCAGGTCCTCTCTGATGTGTTAAAGAGGCACCTCAGCCTCTTTAAGTGTTAGGTTTCAAACCTAACACTTTTAAAGTCTCAGGAAACTGCCCTCACTCTCTCGAAGGACTGAAACACAAAGTCAACTTTCAACTAAATTAAACCAAAGCACCCAGCAGGGGTTTGCTATAGGCTCAGTGTTTTAGATGCCCACACATTCCTGGTGCCCATGGTGTTGGGAGCTGAGACACATTGGTGACTAATGAGATTCCACCCCTTATGAAAAGGTAGGGGCAACCACTTCAAACTATCAGTTTATGCATTCAGAGCCTGTTACACAGGCAAGACTAATCGCAAAAAAACGGCATCTGAAGTTTTGTTTGTTTGGTTGGTTTTTGGTTTTGTTTTTGGAGACAAAGTTTCTCCTGGCTATCCTGGAAATCCCTCTGTAGACCAGGCTGGCCTGGAACTCAAACTCACCTCGTGGACCAGGCTGGCCTCCGCCTCCTGGTGCTGGGATTAAAGGCATACACTGCCCAGTTTAAAGTAGTCTGTGTTGTTGTTGTTGTTGTTGTTGTTGTTGTTGTTGTTGTTAACAAGACCACTGTGGCACTGGCCTTGGGACAATGTGGTTCCCAAAGGCTGAAAAAGGGGCCTAAGTCAGAAAGCAGCCTGTTTAACTTTTCTTCCCTGATGAATAAAGGATCTCTCTGTGCAAACAGGTGTTTGGGTGTGGTTTGCGCCTAATCCAGGGGCCAGGAAGGCGCATCAGTTGTGCAGGAATCCCCGTCAGTACTGGTTGGGGGTGTTTGTTCCTTTTGTCAGCTTGGCACAAACTAGAGTCAATCAGCAGGAGGAACCTTAATGGAGAAGATGCCTCCACTATATTGGCCTGTAAGCAAGTATGGATGTATGGGATGGGGGCGATGCATTTTCTTGATTAATGATTCATGTGGAAGGGCCCAGTCCACTGTGGGAGGTGCCACCCCTGGGAAAGTCCTGGGATCTATAAGAAAGGTAGCTGAATTCGAGCCAGAGAGCAAGCTAGTAAGCAGCATTCCTTCATAGCCTTTGCTTCAGCTCCTGTCTCAAAGTCCTGCCCTCTCTTCTCCTCACAATGGCCTATAAGCTCTAAACTGAAATACTCCTTTACCTCCCCAAGTTGTTTTTGGCCATGGTGTTTTATCCCAGCAACAGAAAGCCAACTAGGACAGATGGAAAGAAAATTGTTGTAACAAGCTGTGGAATCTTAGTGATGCTGGGTCGTTATGAAATATGTGGTCAACTCTCTCCTCTAGCCAATGCCCACATACAAAGCACACACACCAAGCTTCTATACCCTCAGATGTCAGGAAGAATGGCAACTGTGCCCAATGGTATAGCTACATCCTGAACGGGGGTGGGGGGTTCTACAGGCAGAACTTCGAAGAAATATAAAGGAAGTATCAAAATTTATAAAACTGTAAAATAAGTCTGGACTGAAACTTGATTAATAAAAACCCAGAGATAGAAACTGGGGTTCAACCTGAAGGTCAGAAAACAAAACAGCCAGCTTCTACCTCAATCCAAAATGGAGATCCGGCCTCCAGGAGTCTCAGACTGGGACTGTGAGTGACAGCTGTCTCCTCTTATATTCCTCTCTAGTGCTGGGATTAAGGGCGCGCACCACTAGGTCAGAAAAGCAAAACGGGACTCTTCTCCAGGATGTCCTTCCTGTGAAAGAGCCACAAGGTGAGGCTGGAGATTCTTTGTTAAGACACCATCAGCCCTGTGCAGTGCATGGCAGGTGATTTCAATCAGAAACATGTCTCCCTACCTCACAGCACCCTAACATGCTGAAGGTAATCAACCTCAAATCCAGAGAGTTTATCTGAAAAAGAAAGAAAAAAAGGAAGGATCCAGTTTTTGTCAGATGGAGTAAATTTAAAATCAAGAGGCTGCACAGGGTGCTCACACTGCTTTTTAAAGTTTCACAAGGTGAAAAATGCACCCAGCTGGGATGTAAAGAGGCTGAAAGGAACCCTGGGCTGCAGAAGGGCAGGTCTTTAATCCCAGCACTCACTCTGGAGGCACAGTCAGGCAGATCCTGAGTTTGAGGCCAGCCTGGTCTACAGAGTGAGTTCCAGGACAGCTGGGGAAAACAGTACATCCTGACTATTGTCTTTATAGCAGCTCTCTCTGCCACAGCATTCCTTCAAGGGCACTGAGCCTTTTACCACAGAAGAAATGAAGCCAACATGAGGGCCTAGGGGTGTAAGCCAGACGGGGTGCTGAGACTGGAAGTGAACACAAGCCCCCACTCCTAACCCAAAAGATTGACCACTCGCAAAGGAAAAATTAGTTTTCTCCAACAGAGTCTTATTGGGCACACAAACCGCAGACTGCTGCCCAGGGTTGGCAGTAGATACCCCAAACAAACTAAACTCAGTCGAATTTTGGGAGGTTTTTTCTTGCAATGCTTTGTTGTGATTTTGGTTTTTTTGGTTTTTTGTTTTGTTTTGTTTGTTTCAAGACAGGGTTTCTCTGTGTAACCCTGTCTGTCCTGGCACTCATTCTGTAGACCAGGCTGTCCTCAGACTCACAGAAATCAGCTGCCTCTGCCTCCCAAGTACTGGGATTAAAGGCATGTGCCACCACGACCAAGCTGGGCATTTTGTTTTTAATCTTACAAACCTTTTGTCTCTATATTATTGTTTCTGATTTTATTTTTATAGGTTTTCTATGTGTGCAAATATGTGTGTCTTGGAGTCTGTGTGTGATTCTTGTCATTTTTCTTTGGGCTCTTTTTTTTTCCTGCTTGCATGCTTGTTTTGGCCTTTCCTTTCCTGGTTTGTTTGTTTTTATTTAATTATTATCATTTAATATTACTATTTTAGATGCATGCTTTGTATTCTAGTAAGAGAACTGTGGATTTGGTGGGTGGGGAAGTGGGGAGGATCTGGAAGGAGTTGGGGGGCAGCAAACCATAATCAGAATATGTTAGATGAAAATATCTACTTTCAATAAAAAAAATCAAAACAGATAAAAAGATGAACAGGACAGAACATGGTAATCACATATAATGGAATACTATGCTGTCTCACCTTGTAGCCCAGGCTGGTCTTGAACTCACTGTGCTTCCCAAGAGGGCCTTAAACTGTGGCAATCCTCCTGCCTCAGTCTTAAAGTCCTGAGATTGTAGGTGATCCCATCATGCTCAGCTATTATTTATATCTTTGAAGTTTTGGTTCTAAGTCTTAGCCTTTAACAACCAAGCTTTGCTCTCCAGCCCAATTATTCACATTTTAAATGAAATGAGATTCCTAATACATGCCACAAAATAGACACCTGAAAACACAAAATAAAAAAAGTATATAATTCTATTAATAAAAAAGTCATAGGAACATAAAATAAAATTTGCTGGTGTGTGAAGTTCAGAGAAGACTGGGGATATTTTGTTTAACAGACAATGTCACTTTGGGGTGACGAGAAAATTCTGGAGATTGACGTATGGTAGTGACTGCTATTCAATAATGTGTGTATACTTAATGACACTGAACTGAGCACTCTTCCAATGGCATTTTCTCCAATGGACTCTCACTAGGTATATTCGCCAAACTTCAGGGTAGGCCCCGTGCCTAGCAGTAGTTGGCCAACATAAAGCAAATTCAATGATATTTTTGTAGACTTTAGGCCTCATTCTATTTTCATTGGCCATTTTTTGTCTTGTTGATCTTTTGCTTATGTATTTTGGGTTCCATTTTTTGTGTTTTGGGGTGGTGGTTTACATATGTTTCATTGTTCTCTAATGAGAGAGAAAGAAAAAAGGGCATGCATTAATCTGGCTGATAGGAGGTAGAAAGGATCTGGGAAGTTTAGGGGAGGGGAAAAGCATGATCAGATATATTGTATGAAAATTAAAGGTTTTAAAAAGACTATATATGTATAAACACACATATATAAATGTGTACATATGTATACACACACACACATATGGAGGGTAACAACGTGGAACACCATAAATTACCTGGATCAGGCTATTTCTCTGACTTCATTTTGTGCAGCTCGCCATTCATGCTGTCCCCACCCACACCTGTGTAGGGTCTTTGCCGCGAAAATCTAGAGAAGGTCTTCCCCCAGATTTTCACAGGTCACTCTCCACTTCTTGCCCCTTCAGTATTGTATTTGACTCCTAAGAGAGGCTTTATTTGACGCCCTGTTCGAAACAGCCTTCCCACCACTCCTCAGTCTGTGTCCTGTTGTGCTTTTCTCATCCAGCATGCCACTGTTGTTTGCTCATTCTGTCTGTTTGCTCCATCAGAATCTTTAGTTTTCTGAAGGCAAGATGGAAAGAGGTTATTCGCTCAAAGTTCAGACACATTTAAGACTTGCAGCTTATTTTCACTGAATTGAGCAATGCAGAATGTATAATGTTTAATTGATAATATACATATATAATGTAATCCTATGATAAGATAGAAATTCATTATGAAAAATAGGAGCTTTTCCTTGGAATTTTAGAATCTCTATTTTTGGACTAGGGTTACAAAAACATACTTTTCCTCCTTTATCTTTCAGCTCATAAGCTCTTGAAGAATGCCTCGAAAAGACTCTGTTGGAGAATGCTTTCAAAGAGAGAGATCAAGGACAGAAGATCAAACTGTCAATTGAAGAGGACTCTTAGCCCTGCTATTTCAAAAACCACTCCACAGCTGGGTGAAGGCTGCCAGACAGGCTTTTGCAGTACTTTAAGTGAATCCAGGCTCCTCATCTAGGATTTCTCTGTGCTAACTCTAGAGAGATCCTCAGGGTAACTTGACTTAAAGATGAAGCTCTTGGGGCTGGAGAGATGGCTTAGTGGTTAAGAGCACTGACTGCTCTTCCAGANCATACATGGAAGGAATGTTGTATACATAATAAATAAATAAATAAATAAATAAATTAATTAATTAATTAAAAAGATGAAGCTCTTGATAACATGTTTGTTCCATCTTCTGCGTTTTCTCACTTGGCTTCAAGCGGTATACCTGAGTTTCAAAGCAATGCCCCTCCAGTCTTGTCCCCGGAATCCTTCCACTTCACCAATCCAGAAGGACAGGCTAAGGTACTTCTGAAAGGTAAGGGGGAAAAACGTAAACACTATTCTTTTCATTCCCAATAATAATGTCCTAACAAGTCTCACTAAATAGATGCCCAGTAGTCAGAGTCACTACTACAAAAGCCAAAAATACAAACAAGATATATATGCGAGAAGACCTCTCATGCTAGAACACTTGCTATTTCTCCTGGGAAAGGATGCGCACACTGTTTCTGACGGACTGACCAACAGATGTGGTTTCTGCAGCTCAGAGGAGGTGGCCTGTTCAGACTGAGGCAGCTCCAGGTGTCACCCACAGTGCCCAAGCCGTCAGAAAACACCCAACGTCAGCCAACCAGTTCTTAGAACACTGAATTAAAAGGCTGAGTGCTGTGGACTCGGGTACAGAAGCCACACAGGGATTTGTGCATTCCATTATTCAAAGACTAAACTAGATTTGGGGATTGTGTTTGCTGGTTGATTGGTTTTTACAGTCCTGGAAAACAAGGCTTAAAGTGAGCGAGTTAATTATCGCAAAGGACTTTAACAGCTGGGCCGTGGTGTTGCGGTACAGATCTATAACCCCAACGACTCAGGAAGCTACTGGCAAGAGGAATGAATGGTCAAGGAGGCCTGCCTGGGCTACAGAGCAAGTTACAAGTCAGCACTCTGGGCAACTTGGTGAGACCCTGTGTGAAAAGAGAATTTATAAAAGTCTTCATTATGGTGATTCAAAAGTGAAATACAGACTCGCAAAATACAGGACAAGATTGAAGCCACGGTGGGTCCAGCTGTGCCCCGGGGAGACGTGAACAACTGTTCAAGCTTGCTTCTGCTCTGACCCCTCAAGAGAGTAAGAGAGATCCCCTGCTCTTCTTTATAAGAGATCATGTCCACGCACAGAAGCCACGCCCTAACGCCGGCACCCCAAAAGCTATTGGGGGAAACAGGTCTAGCATACATGAAGCCGCAATCCAACCCCCAAGAACCCCCCAACTGCTCCACAATACTTAAACACAACATTTGGATGTGCTTAGGCATTGCTCTGCGTGTTCTGAAGAGCAAGAAAAGTGACATGGTACACTTTAAACATGTGACCAGGGATCACATTTGGCTTCCCATTCTCAGAATAACAGCAACAATTACAGACAATATTAACTATGTATCCAGCAATTCTGTTAAATGCGTCATGAAGATCATAGCATTCAGTGTTCACCTCAACATTGAAGTTTTTCTTTGTTCCCATTTGGCAGGTGAGAAATGAAGCTAATAAAAAGGCTAAGCAAGTCTCCCAGGGTTGCTGCTGTCCTAGTTACTTTTCTACCAATGTGAAAAAAACACCATGGCCAAGGCAACTTATAAAAGAAAGAATTTATTTGGGGCTCATGGTTCCACAGGGTTTAGCGCCTACGATGGTGGGCAGAAGCGGCAGATGGCAGGCATATGGCTGGGGCAGAGGCTGAGAGCTGAGGTATCCCGAGTTACAGCAGGAAGCAGAGAGAGCTAACTGGGAACCATGTGTGGCCTTTGAAACCTCAAAACCTGCCCTTCCCCACTTCCCAGGTAGATCCCCATTTCTCTTTGTGGCAGATGTGTCCTACTAACTAACCCCCTAGTTTCTGATGTGACACGGGGTTATATATGTTGTGGAATAATCTTTGTGTAAAGATGTGTCACTCAGATTGGTTTAATAAAAAGCTAACAGCCAACAGCTAGACTTATTCTTAGCTATAAATGTCCAGCCTTAGCTTAGCTTGTTTCTTGTCAGCTTTCCTTATGTTATCCCATTACCTTTTGCCTCTGGGCTTTCCCATTCTCTTACTTCTGTAAATCTTACTCTTACTCCGTGAATCGTTATGCAGCTGGATGGCTGGCCCCTGATATACTCCACCTTCTCTGGCCACTACCCTTCTCCTCCATGATTTCTCCTTCTATGCCCATCCTTTCTTCTGACTTGTTATTGACCGTACAGATCTTTATTAGATCATCATGTGTTTTAGACAGGCAAAGTATCACAGCTTAATAGAATTAAACAAATGCAACAGAGACAAAAGTAACACACCTGAACATAATATTCCCAACAGTTTATACTCATCAACAGTGAATGAGGGTTCCTCTTTGCCCCGACTTTAAAAAGCCAAGTTCAAGATGGATTCACAGCAAAATCCTACCATATCTTTGAAAACTACAAGCAATGCTTCACAAATTATTCCACAAAATAGAAATAGAAAGAACACTTCTAAACACCATTTATGAAGTCAATACCATAAACAAACAATGATACAAGAGAAAACTACAGGCCAATATCCCTAATGAACAAAGATACAAAAGTTGTCAACAAAATACTGGCCAAACGAATTCAGACATACAATATAAAGATAATTCATTATGATCAGCTTGGCTTTATCTCAGATGCAGAGATTGGTCAACATCTGCAAGCTGATAAGGGTATATGTTCATATAAATGGACTGAAAGACAAAAATCAAATAATCATCTCAGTGGAAATAGAAAAGACATGAGAAAACCCAACATATCTTCATGGTAAAAATTCTAGAGATAATTGAGAGAATATACCTCAACATCGTAAAGGCTATATGACAGTCCTATAGTCAACATCATCCAGTGTGTAGAAAAATTCAAAGCAATCCCATTGAAATCAGAAATAAGACAGAGATGGCTGGGCAGTGGTGGCACACACCCTTAATCTCAGCAGTCAGGAAGCAGAAGCAGGCAAATCTCTGTGAGTTTGAAGTCAGCCTGGTCTCCAAGAGCTAGTTCCACTACAGGCACCAAAGCTACACAGGGAAACCCTGTCAAAAATAATAATAATAATAATAATAATAATAATAACAATAATAAACCCAAACAAGACTGAGATGTTTGCTGTCTCCACGCCTGTTCAATATAGGCTCAAAATCTTAGCTAGAGCACAAGACAAAAGAGAGAAATAATTAGGACACAAGTAGGAAAATTAGTGAAATCATCTCTATGTGTAGATGATCCTCTTCTATGCAGGAGACCCTAGAGACTACACAGAATCCTCTAGAACGAAATAACACATCCAGAAAATTAGCAGAATGCAAAATTAGCACACAAAACTCAATAGACTTTCTATAAATCAACAACAAACACACTGACAGGAAATGAAGGAAGCACACCCATTCAAAATAGCACCAAGAACAATATACTGTAGAAGACCTCACCAAGGAGATGAGGAACCTCTAGGACGAAAACTTTAAAACTAAGGAAAGAGATCCAAGAAGAAACTAAATGATGGAGAACCCCCCAATGCTCAAGGACTAGTAGAATGTTAGGAAAAAAATGACAATCCTACCAAAAGCGATTTACGGATCTAATACAGTCTTAATCATGTCAGTCTTCAAAGAAGTAGAAAACCAATCAGACAATTCATACAGAAACACAAAATTCCCTAGATAGCCTGGACAATCCTAAGCAAAAAGAACAATAGTGCAGGAGTTACTGTATCTTTTTTAAAATAACAATTCATTTATCTATTGTGTTGGGGATGGAACACACGCATGCCACAGTGTGTGTGTGTGTGTGTGTGTGTGTGTATAGTGGGAGACGGGGGAGGACATCCTGGGGGAGTCAATTCTCCCCCTCCATTACAAGACCTAGGGGTCACACTCAGGTCATCAAATTTGATGGCAAGCACTTTTACCTGCCAAGCCCAGGAATGAGAGTCTCATCATTAACTGGTTCAAGTAAACAGCCATGTTAAGAAATCTCCAGTA
>LOEQ01004079.1:123833-136961 GCA_001685075.1 Bramus lutescens
AAGCCCGGAAGCAGGACGGCGTTAGCATCAAGTCCCCGCGCATGCACAATGGGAGGCTCGGGAGCGCGCTTCCCAATTAGAGGACAAATGAGTCACACTTTTTAGAGGTTTTGGGCGAGTACACAATGTGGCCTGTCACTGAGGAAGACGCTAGAGCGCTCCGAAAACAAACCAAGGAAGACACGCGCGCCCCAGGGTAAAGGAGGCGGGCAGCAAGCACGACCCGAGCGCGAGACAGCGGAAGCGCGCACGCGCTCAGTCCACTAGGAGACGTCACGGCCTTCCGCGAGATTGAGACTATCTCGCGATAGGTTATGCCGGGCCCTCCGGAAGTGACTCCCCGGAAGGAGCATGTCTGCTTTCCTTGTCCTGCCTAACGCGGCGTGCTGATCCACCGACACCATGCAGTCGGATGATGTGAGTTCCCTCCTGTTGCTCTGGAGCCCCGGGGTTTGTGCGAGCCATTTCGTTCTCTTAGGACTCAAACCCACATACTTAGGTGGCCCGTTCGTCTCCTGTTTTCTCGGATTGCGAGATTTGCAGAACCCGGTTTTCAAAACTGGGTCCCAACTCGAGCCCACTGCGGTTAACATTCCTCCTTCCCGCCGGATCGACTTATTTAGTCCCTGGTGCCTAGCAGTAAAAGCCCTTGTGCCGTTGCCAGCTGAGTGACAAGTGTCCCGGGACTTGGAAGGCGGGAGAGGTGCCAAGTTTACAATTCATGTTTGAGTCCCGCTCGTCCATGAGCGTTCCTTTTCAATATACGTATCCTGTGTTAGGCTTTTCTCTACCTTGATCTACTGTCTGGGTCGTAATTTCGGTAATATCCTACGTTCGTCGGTTTACAGGGGTTGTTAATAATCAATTCCAGCAATATATAGGCATTGTGGTAATTACTGAGTACTTGGTTGTTAATCAGACAAAACTTGTGTTTTCATAAGCACTCTGGGGATGGAGGATAAACAGATGAAACTTTTGCATGGTAAACGATACCACGAAAAAGGAGTTATGAGGAAGAGTGGAGAGACCACTGCAGAAATGGCCAGTCAGACATTTCAATGAAAATTTTTTAAAAAATGGGAACGAGCCAGCCACTGAAGGAGGGTAGGAATGGTAAAGGTACAAAGATCGGAGATGGGAAAGGCGGAGTATAGAGGGCATCGGAGGGGCTTGTTACAGGAATCAAGATGGTGAGAGAGGGATAATGAATTTGATATCCTTGCCAGGGCGAGGTCAGGTGGAATCTTGAAGGAAACGATTTTAGGTCTTTTTAGTGGGAACTGGAGAATGTTGTATTCTTTGGAGGAGTGTGGAATTAAAAGTGGCGTCTCAGTATGTTTATCATTGGGATCCTTTTAGAGATGCCAAGTGGGCAGCTAGATACCCAGACAAATGTGGTGCTTAGCAGAGGTCTGATCCAATGCTGTCTAAAAGCCACAGTTTGAGTGGTATCTGCACTCTCCCATCTCATTAATTTGTTTCCTACCTCCCCTACCAGACACCCCTATTAAATACTCAACGTATGTTTTATGCTTTGACCCTTCTTTGTTTTTTCCTATAATTGCTTTAGAGTCTTTCTAAGTTCCTCTAGGCAGTCCATCCAAAGACTTCTATGCTCTCATACACCCATATATAGCTCTTAAATTGACTGCAACTTGTTGCTGCATCATTTATATACTTTCCCCTAAATAAATACTGTGCTTGAAGGCTGTACTTTCATCCACAAACTCTCGAGTGTTTATGATATCAGGGCCTGGAGATGTCAGTCTTTTGCATTAGCATAAAGAACAAGTTAGCTAGTAAGAGACAGTGAAGGGGATAAAGTGGAATGCACATCTAAGTATCTAGTACTGTGCAGGCTTTGACAATGGATAGTGAACACACGTGAAAAAGAAAAGTCACCAGGTATATGTGTTGTGACTCTTTTTAAAACACTATGCATAGGTACATATTACAGATGGTAGAATGTATGTATATACTGGGAAAACAGTTGCCAACTATTAATTAAATTCTGTTGCTAAATAATAAGCCCTGTAGACTAGGCTGGCCTTTAATTTACAGAGATCCGCCTACTTTTGCCTCCCAAATGGTGGGATTAAAGTCATGTACCACCACCGCCTAGCTGTATTTAGGGCTTTTTTTCTTTTTTTTTAAGACTATGTTACTGTGTAAAGGAAAAAACGTCAGGCTTATTAAAAAGAATACTTCCTTTCTTTCCCTCTTCATTGGGGCGCTACAGCACTGTGCTATGACAAGATCCTCGTCTCTTTTGTTTGTATTTTGGTGGTAGTGGTGCTGGACTTAACTGAGGGCTTTGCACATGCTGGGAAGAATTCTACCAGTGAGCACCATTTGCAGCCTGGAGAACACTGTCTCTTTTTACATTAAACAGTACCTTTAAGGCCAGAGTAAAAGGGCTTTCACTTTGTCTTGCAGGTTATCTGGAATACACTAGGAAACAAACAATTTTGTTCTTTCAAAATAAGGTGAGTATATTGCAGTCTAGACTAAAACGTATTTAGTTGCCCCATTGGTTGGAAACATTTCTTTCCTTGCATCCTAGAACCAAGACTCAGGGCTTCTGCAGAAATGAGTATAGTCTGACTGGGCTGTGCAACCGGTCGTCTTGTCCTCTGGCAAACAGTCAGTATGCGACCATTAAAGAAGAGAAAGGTATGAAAACTACACTAAAGTTTATAAAAGGTTCTTTCTAGTTTGTCTGTAAATAGTAACCTGGCTGTTTAACTTATCCTCAGGACAGTGCTACCTGTATATGAAGGTCATAGAACGAGCAGCTTTTCCCCGGCGGCTCTGGGAACGGGTAAGGGTCACTGAGAAAACTGCAGAGACCGTTGCTCAAGAGCAAGAGTGACACTTTGGCCACCTCTAGACACTGAAGCTATCTTCTTTATACCCTGTCAGTACTAACATGAAGGCCTAACAATTTACCTTCCCCCTCGTTTCCCTTTTCTGTTCCACAGGTCCGACTTAGTAAAAACTATGAGAAAGCATTGGAACAAATAGATGAAAATTTAATTTACTGGCCTCGCTTCATTCGACACAAATGTAAGCAGAGATTTACCAAGATTACCCAGTACCTGATTCGAATTAGAAAGCTTACACTGAAGCGGCGGTAAGGGCCAAGTTCATTCCTTTATTTACGTTCAGCCTTTCTAGACCGTGTCACAAGCAGCGCTTCCTATTAAACTCACCTGTGACTAGGCCTTTACCATATGCCAGGACAAAACTGGGATATGGATGTGCCCAGTGGCTCTGCAGGATTTTAAGGCAGATGTGTACCCTATCTACCTGGAATTTTTTCTGTGTAGGTCCCTGAGAAAAGCTGAAAGGTTTCAAAATGATGTAAAAATGTGATTATCAGAAGTATGAACTACACTCAGGGTAAAGATGACATGGAATCCACAGGACTAATAGTTCTGAAGGAGTGCCAAATGGAGGCCTTTTCATTGAGATCAGCAGAGAATGTTAAAAATCATGTGAACCTTTTTCAGAAAATTCCTGTTTCTGAAGCATTAATCTTAGTGTAATGAACCTAAAGAAAATAAAAAATAACCACATTAAAACACATGTTTAAAACCGGGCAGTGGTGGTGCACGCCTTTAATCCCAGCACTCAGGAGGCAGAGGCAGGCTGATCTCTGGTAAGTTGGAGGCCAGCCTGGGCTACAAAAGCTAGTTCCAGGACAGGCTCCAAAGCTACAGAGAAACGCTGTCTCGAAAAACAAACAAACAAAAACCCCAGGTTAAAATACCCGACTTCTACGCACGCCTTTGATCACTTGGGAAGCAGAGGCAGGTTGATCTCTGTGAGTTCAAGGCCAGCCTGGTTTACAGAGCAAGTTAAATCTTCTGATCTTGTAGTACACGCTGGCCTAGAACTTAATATGTAGCTTCCAACTCACAGTGATCCTTCTGCCTCAGGTCAGTGCTAAGTTACTGATGTGAATGAGCCACTACTTGGGCTCCTGGCTTTTCATACCATTCTATTGTAGGTGTGTGTGTTCATGCTCACATGCACATAGCAATCAAATCTAGAGCTCTGCGTGTGCTGGGCAGATGTGCTGTCAACAGAAAACCAATTCTAATTCTTTAATCTTTAGAATGAACTTGAATTTTCTAATATAATGTATTTGATTTCTGCTAGGAAGAAGCTTGTTCCTTTGAGCAAGAAGGTTGAGCGGAGGGAGAAAAGAAGAGAGGTAAACACTGTTCTGATACTTACATAGCTTCTCCATCTCCATGTGAGAAAGGGGGTGGTGCCTGGGGTTCATCATAATGAGTCACAAATTGGGGAGTGTATCTTCAGTGACATATGGTCACTTTCCTATCTTCAGATTATTATTTTCATTGAAGGCTAAAAGCAGATGCTCTGGGGTGTTTGGATATAATGGAAAACAGTAAAAAGGTATTTTAGCTAACTCCATATCTAAAATTCCTCAGTCAGACATTAATTTAGAATTTTGACATTGTCTGACTCATGCATTCTCTTCAGCCGAGTTTAAACCCTGTCTGGAAATAGCCTTATGGCTATTTTGGTTAAATTACTTAGAAAATTGAAAGGTTTTGATTGTTAGTTAAGAAAATGGGACACTCAGCTCTGGTCTCGGGTTAAGCTACTCTGAAGTAAACCAGGTTGTTTTGTTATTAAAGGGTGGTGATGGTAATATGCATGGAGAGGATAGCTTGCTCCAGAACTTCCAGCTTTTGTCCAGAGTAGTCTCTGTCCTCCTCTCTGATACTTGTGAGTTGAGCTGAGCTTCCTCCTCAGAATCAGCTGTTCTGACAAGTTCCAGTTTCATTCCTTCTTGGCATTCAGTGCTCTCACTTTCACCAAATGACACTCGCTTCCTTTCGTCCTTTTAAGGAGCACCTTCAATATATTTGGTACTTTTATTCCTACTAATCACATGGACCTTTAGATCTCTAATCTGTTGTTTCATTGCTGTCCAAGACAGCCTCTTACTATATGACCTAAACTGGCCTAACATGATCCTCCTTCAGAATCCCAGGGTACTGGAATTACAGGTGTGTATCACCACACAGAGCTTATATGATTGGAGACTGCACTGAATTCTTAATTCTCCCCTAATTATACACCAATTTTTATTCAAGTCCAGCTTGTGACTTTCCATATTCCCTGATTATCAAACAGGTGCTCTTGTAAACATTGCAGAGAAAGTTACATTTTTTTTCCATGTGAATTCAGAGGCCTCCTTCCAAAGTGTTTTCTGACTTTTTAAAATCCACTTATATATTTATAGTGTGCATAGAGCACACATGCATGGCATAGCATGCTTGTGGAAGTCAAAGGACAGCCTTGAGTGACAGTCCTCAAGCTCCTCCTACAATTTTCTTTAGAGCTCTTTTATTGGCCTGAACTCTGTAGGCCAGGATTTTTCCCACAAGCTTCCAGGGGTCCACCTATCTCCCTCCTTTTTGCGATTGGCAGTTAGTAGTGTGCCATCATGTGCCTTTCTGTGTGGATTCTTGGAGTCCAAACTCAGGTCCTCATAGTCACAGGTCAAGCACTTTACCAACTGAACCATCTCTCCAGCCCCTCTTGATTATTGCTGAGGTCATAGGAATTGTTTTCTTTATTATATTTATGCAAATTATAGATGGGAATTCTTGAATTGAAGGGTCCCAAGAGTTTTTGAAAGGGAAAGAAGAAATGTGTCTGTCTAGAGAGGGAAAAGCCTCACTAATGGAGGCAAGCAGAAAATAACTACATCATACTGCTATTAAAAGCTGGTAATTATATTTGAATACAGGCTAGAAAATTAGTCCTAATGGAATAATGGATTTGCACTTTTTCTTATAGGAAAAAGCATTAATAGCTGCCCAGCTGGACAACGCCATTGAGAAGGAATTACTGGAAAGACTGAAACAAGAAACGGTGAGAAAGCTAGTAGTGTTGGGGCAGGTGTTTTAAGTAGTAGCACCATGCTAGGAAATACAGGAAATGCACCTTAAAATTTTTATTTATTTATTTATTTTGGGTTTTTTTGAGGCGTGGTTTCCTGGTTGTTCTGGAACTCATTTTGTAGACAAGGCTGGCCCCAAACTCAGAGATCCACCTGCCTCTGCCTTCCAAGTGCTGGAATTAAAGGCTTGTGCCACCACTGCCCAGATAATCCATTTATTTTTAAACATGTCACAAATAGCTGTCACATGGCAATTTGTCCATGGAAAAAAACAAATTCATGTAGGCCTGTCTTCCTGGTGAGACTTTTTTCAATTTGCCCTTATTTCCAGTTGACATTTCCAAGTTCAACAGTTCTGTATAAAAACATAGAAGTTGTAGGTTTTCCCCTCCGTCCATGCATACATAGCCTTCAGGGACAGACCTGATTCCGGGTAGCAAAGAACAAAAAGATATATAGAAAGCTGGGATTGGATGGACTGGGCTCTTAGATGAAAAACCTGAGCACCCTGGAAGCTCATCATGTTTACTATATAGAGTTGAACAGGGAGGCAGATTATTACACACAGCTGAACAAGGGAGTGGGGTTATTACATGCAGATAAGTAAGGAGGCAAGGTTTATGGTACACAGCTGGACCAAGGAGACAGGTTTAGCTAAATCTTAGTAGGGGCAGTCTCTGTAGTGGGGACTTCTTCAGATGATAAATGTTGGCGGAGGCAGAGCTATAGTAGACATTTCTGTACATGTTGTCAGCATATGCACTCAGACCAGAGGACAGCTTTGCCATCCCTCTCTGAGCCTCACCTTAGGACACAGCTTTGCCATTCTTCCAGGGTCTTATGCTCTGGGGTCCTTGGCATAGCCGTACCATGTCTTCAGCAGACATTCACTCCAGTACCTCCCTATAGTTTATTTTGCTGTTTTGAGACTATATCTCATGATAGCATCACATTCACTTTGTAGCAAAAGATGATTTTAATTTCTCGATCTTCCTGCCTCCAACCTCCCACGTGGTTAGTATAGGGAGATCACCATGCAGGTATATATGATGTTGGAAACTGAACCTAGGAATTTGTATGTGCTAAACAAGTACTCTGCCGATCAGCCTCCATCCTCAGTCCCAATGGCTAGAGTGTTTACTTCTATGTGTTACTCTAGTCTTTTGAGGTTCTTTAAAATAAGTTTTTAAAAACCTTTATAAAAGGTATCTACAGTGTCATTTAGAAAGATGGAAAGGTGATTAAAATGTGTTATTTCCCTTTCTTAGCAAAATTAGATTTGTCCCAATGCCTGTGGTTTCATGAACTAGTAGATTTGAAATGACTTGGCTCTCTTCTCCATAGAAGTTATCTATTTAATATCAACCACTGATTGTTAAACGTTGTAAATATACTGTACATAGGTTAGAAAGCTATAGAAATATTGTTTATCGGTTTTCTTTAGTCCCTAATGATGAATAATATGCTTGTTGGGCAGAGGAACTTTGAAAAACGTAATACTCAAGAACAATTAAAGGCAGTGTGTGTTTATTCTTCAGTATGGCGACATCTACAACTTCCCCATCCATGCCTTCGACAAGGCCCTTGAGAAACAGGAAGCACAGAGTGACTCTGAAGATGATGAAGATGAGGAGGAAGATGAAGAGGTAAATATGGTTTGTCTTGTTTTAAAACGCAGTAATCTTTACGATAACATGTTTTCATGTAATTCAGAGGCAGCATTATCCCCCCCTTTTTTGTCAAATTTTTTTTTTTGAGATTTGTTATATATACTGTGTTCTGCCTGCATGTCAAAAGAGGGCATCAGATCTCATTACAGATGGCTGTGAGCCGCCGTGGTTGCGGGGACTTGAACTTAGGACCTCTGAAGAAGAGCCAGTGCTCTTAACCTCCAGTTCTCCACCCCCCCTTTTGTATCATGTGATGATTAATTCTGGTTTAGCAGAGTTCAGCCAATAAACTATAGGCTTTTACATCCTTAATTTTTCTTTTTAATTTATAATTGTTAAACTTGAGAGTAATAGATTTAGAAGACTGATTCACTTATTTATGAAAAGAGGTAAAACTACATGGCTAAACTGGATCTTTCATTTTTTTTTTCTAACCTGGTAACTATGTTTTATCTTAGGATGTGGGTAAAAGAGAGTTTGTAGAAGACGATGATGTAGATGAGAGTGACCTGAGTGATTTTGAGGTGAGCTCTGTGGAATAAAGAATGTTTTGTGGCCTGCTGCAGAAGGAGTAGCAGGGGGGACCTGAACACAGGAGCAGATAAACTCTAGTCTGTTCTGTACTGGCTGAGCAGGGAAGAGTCTGGAGGAAATTGTGCACTTCCTTGTCTGACTTCTATCTCCACGTATTAGGATATGGATAAACTGGATGCTGGCAGTGATGAAGAACAGGATGACGACTCCTCCAGTGAAGAAGAAGAAGAGAACGCTCTTAAGGCCAAACACAAAGGCAAAGCACCACTGAAAGGACCTTTGCGGAAAAAACGGTCCTATGTGGAGATAGAGTATGAGCAGGAGACAGAGCCCAAAGCCAAAACCACATGAGTTTCCTTTATGTTTTATCCTGAGAAAACTGCTCTTTTGTGCTATATTTCATACAGTATTTATATTGTTAATATTTATGTCACTCCAGGGAGTGAGTGGAAAAGAAAGAGCCTTACAGTGTAAAGAGTATTTTTGTAACACGTGCTGTTTGTAACAGCCGGAGCCCAGGGAGTTAACAGAGGAGTCCCTGGAGCTGGACTGACACTGTGTGTAAATAGTTCTCAATTACAAGTGCTAAATTTTCCCTTCCCAATTTTTACTTAGAAATGTCAGGTTTCTTTATCCTTTTTAGTTTTTTGAGACAGGTTTTTTTCTGTGTGGCCTGGGCGGTTCTGTAACTCTTTCTGTAGACCAGGCTGGCCTCAAATGCAGATCCATCTCTGCCGGCTGAGTGCTGGGATTAAAGGCTTGTGCCACCACCACCCAGCTTCAGTTTTTTTCCCTTGTTCAGTTTCTCCTAAAAACTGAAGGGAACAAAAGTTCCAACTTACAATGTTTAGTGTAAAAATAGATTTTCCATAACTCCATCCACACCCTTCCTTGCTGGTTGATCATGGTAAGTGTCACTCAGGGACACCTGCAGAGCACTGCTGCACTTTCCTGATGCAGCTCACCACTGTGCTGTCTTCACAGGACAGGACAATTCTAGACAGAAGACCCTGAAACATGAAAACAAACAAGTAGTAAATTTGTAAAACCTGTTTCTCCATTGTCTTATTTCATACACTCCAGTGTATGGCACTAAAGGAAGTACCTCTACCACAACAGGTGTCCGTTAAAACCTGTTCCGTGCATGTATGTAGCCCACTGGCTTCTAAGAGCCTGCTTCATTCTAGCCAAAACAACTCAAGCTGGACCTCTGGCTGGAAAACTGCACAAACACGTAAAGAGCAGCAATGAAATGCTTGAATAAACTGAAAGGCAAACCACACCTGAGCTCTACATATTTTGGAGCATGAATTTCTTCTCATGCTCCTTTAATCTTTAGAGATTATTACTGTAATAAAAATGGGAAATTAGTCTTTCAATTACATGTAAATAAATACATGTTATAGATTCCATAAACTGTAATATTATTAAAAGAATTTGGCCCTACCACCAAGAATAAATAGGGTAAGGTATTGGACAAACTCCAAGACTACAGAGTACAGAGGTAAGGGCCTAACACCCTCTATGTTCATGTCCAAACTTGGTTGGGCATACAAGTAGTTAAATTACAATTAATCACTGGGGTTACCTAGGAATGAAGCCAACTGAAACTGACTTGCAGAACCTTGCCTTACCTTCACCTGCCCCTGAGAACAATGGTCCAGAAGAATCAGGCAGTCTGTGGCTTCCTGGAGCAGAGTGCTCTTAGTGGCCTCAGTTGTGAGGCTTGTGTCCCTTGCTACATCGCATATCAGTTTCAGGAGGGCCTTCAGCAAGACCACAACTCTGCAGGAAATTCTGAAATCACGAAAAAAAAACCCTTCATATTGCAAACTGGAATGTTAAACTTGGACAAGACTTGGGCAGATATGGGAAAACTGAAGTCAAATGATGTTTGCTATCGCAGCGCTACAAGCAGGACCAAAGACAGACTGCATATTGTTAGCCTCAAAGTTCCTTTCTCTACTACACCCAGCCTGTGTACACACATTGGCTCATTTGCTCAAGAATACTTAATACCAGTTAGGAAGCAGAGACAGGTAGATCTCAGATTTTGAGCAGCCAGGGCTACAGCAAGACCCTGCTGTCTCAAACAAACCTCCAGGAAACTGTTTCCTGCCAATGCTTAATTCTGTTCAAGAAAACTGCCCTATTATGGGCTGAGAATTAAGTGGGCCAAGATCTCTCCTGCTCAAGGCCCTATAATTTTGACCTGAGATGAGATAGCCTAGTCATCTGAGTTAATGCTAGGACATTAAGGGTAAAGTGAGGCTGTAGGCAGTGGTATGTACTTAGACTCCCAGCACTGAGGACATGGGAGGATCTAGAACTTGAGCTTTACTACAGAGAAAAACCTTAGAGAAATAAGGATGACTGGCAGGGCTTAAGTATCAATATGAACTTTCAGTCACTGGCTACTCACTTGCCTAGTCTATTATTCTATTTTACTGTTAATTGCTTTTAAGTCTTCATCCTTTTGATGAAGTAGACACAACTATTGGTTACATGATGTTCTGACTGTACACCATGCCACTAAGTTATAGGCTTTAACTTGGTAAGTTTTATAAGCCAGACTTTAATGAAAGGTGGAAAATAACATGCACTGTGGGACACCCCCCCCCGATATTTCTGAATAGAACTGTAACTAGACACTCACTTCCATCACTTCATCTCAACTGCTCAGTGTTTCCCAGCTTGTGTCTCTGTAACCAGTCACTACAGTCTGTGTGCTCACCACTCCCATGCCATGCCTACACAGAGGTACCCATGGCCCCTGCCCTTACATCCCGACATTTCTTCACTTTCCTTCTCCTTTAAAGGCCCAGTATAGAACAAGCTTGATTCAATTTCATTTAATCCATCTCTTCATCCTCTAAATACTTATGGACCTAATAACAGGTACCGAGTACTTCAGGAATACACACGATGCCATTTGTTGTTTCGTGGGGGACAAAAATGATAGGTGAAGAAATGTAATATAGTAACAAATGTGACAAAGATTTTTCACTAGGGAAAGTTTCTTGACTTCTGGTGTATTTATAAGAAAGAAAATACACTCCCAAACAGACTTAAGTTGGGGCTCTTGATTTTCTGGCTGCATTCCAGAATTCCTTCCATTCATGCAAGAGAGCCGTTAGGTGACTAGACAGTTCTGGTGGTCCTTTACTCCTGACACCTTCAAGCCACATAAGGAATGCCTTCTAAATAGCAACCGAGTCACTGCTCTGCGAATGTTGAATGATGAGCCCAGGAGCACTCCAAGCACGCCATTCTTTCATTAGACTGAGGACCTGTAGGAAGAACACTTAAACAGGCCTACTCAAGCACTTTTCTAAGTAGCCGTTTTGGGGAGGAACGGTGATAAGGGTCAAACCCTTGAACATAACAGGCAAGTGCTCTACCACTTAACTACACATCAATCCTAAACAGCCTTTAGTATTTTGGTATAAATTCTAATTACAATCTGGACCGACCATCTGTGTGCTGTGCTGAATGAGAATGGACCCCTTAGGCTTATATATTTGAATACTTGGTCCCATCTGGTGGAACTGCTTAGAAAAACTTAGGAGGAAGTGTGGCACCAGAGGTGGACTTTGTTTTAAAAGCCCATTCCGTTCCTAGTTGGCTTTCTCTTCCTTCATCCTTCGTGTCTCAGGACGTGAGCACTCAGCTACTGCTGCAAAGCCATGCCTGCCTGTCTGCTGCCGTGTTCCCTTCTGCGATGGTCATGGACTCTAATCCTCTGAAACTGTAAGCCCCAAATAAACTTTCTTCTATAAACTGCCTTGGTCATGGTATCTTACCAGAGAAAAAGAAAAGTAATACAATCTACAATGTTTTCCAACTTCATGTCCATAGAATTTTTGTTCTTTCGTGTGTGGGGTTTTGTTTCGTTTTCTGTCTTTTTGACAAAGGTCTCTCTCTTTGTAGCCCTGGCTGGCCTCCTGAAACTCATTAAATAGACTAGGCTTGCTTCAAACCTACTGCCTCCACTTCAGATCTGCCTGCCTCTGTGTCCTGAGTGCTGGAATTCAAGGGTTGTACCACAATGACCAGCCTTAGAACTTTTAAGGAAGAGAAGTAATTTAATTGTGTCAAACCTAGAACCATTGGCGGATGAAAGGGGTTCAAATATGAGTATTTGAAGTAGCTGAATATCCTAGAGATGAACCAAGTGAAAAAGATTCAGATACATTGCATGTCCCGAAGAGTTTATCTGGGCAAGTTCTGAACTGAAAGTTAACCTACGCATACCCTTCCAGCACATCTATCAGCCTGGATGCTATACCTGGGCCAAGTATACTGCATGACAAGTTTCAGGGTTTCCAGTATCTTCAACCTGGTTTCTTCTTCTGGTCCATCATAAACCTCCAGATAACCAATGATAACTTGCTCCAGCCTCTTCATGTGCCGGACAGTTAGGATCCCCAACCTAAAAAAAGAAGAAAAATGAGATGCTAAGAAGTTGAACATGGTATGTGTGACCAGAGCAGCCCAGGCACTTACTTCTTCACAAAAGCAGGCAGGTTTCTGGCATACGTCCTACGTAAGAGAAGGCGATGCTCTGGCTCCATGTGGGTGAGGATCAGTTGTAGTACGTCATGACAGTGTGTAGTGGCTCGGGCTGCATCTCCCTTCCAGTGTAGAGCTTTCTCTAGGACAGGGAATAAATCTAGGAGGCACAGGAGCACAGCCTAGAGAAAAGAATGAAAAGAAACCAGAGTTCATTCATTTGCATCCACAGCATTTCTGACTCTTCTAAGATCTTCATTAATCTACCACCCCTAGGATATGTCACAGAACTCTAAAAGACATATTACTGCAGATTTTCAAACTTTCTCTCAAGAACTGTTCTTTACTAATCTGTGAAGTGGAAAGAATGGCTGAGCTCAGGTGATGTAGGAGGGTCATCTGTCTATGTGTTATTTTCATTGGTTAATTAATAAAAACTGCTTGGCCTGATAGGTCAGAACATAGGTA
>LOEQ01004079.1:214448-226977 GCA_001685075.1 Bramus lutescens
TGGCGGCACAGTGAAACCGTAAAGGCAGATGTACCGATTAATGATTATCAGCTTGGCAAGTGGCAAGGCCCTGGGCACAGCTGTGGGAGCTTACTTACTTCAGCTTAGCCCCTGGGCATGTCTTGTGAGGAATTTTCTTGATGACATTAATTGAAATGGGAGATCCACCTTAAATGTGGACCCTTCCTCCTGCAACACAACTATTAGGATGTCCCAAGGGAAAAGGTTTTGCTTTTTGTTCTCTATCCTTTGAGTTCTGCTGGTGAGTTCACCTATCTTGTTCCCGCTGCCACAACCACTTGCCGTCATATGTTCCCGACATCAGAACCCAGACTATGTGGCCTTCTAGTGTGAACTGAAGACCAGTGGCCTTCAGGAATCCTTTAGACCTTCAGCACCCAGCATTTCTTGTAACCTGGACAAGAACAGGATATGTAGGCAACCCATTGACGCTTCCAGAAGAGTCTCGACTGCTCCCAGGGCCTGTTTTGGCCTCTTACTTTCTCTGTTATGGAAAAGAGATCACTAGATTTAACCAAGTACAAGAAAAAGTGAGCCTTGACCCTTCTGAAAATCTCCATCTCACTCACTTGAGGAGAATGATGGCTTGCTCTCGCTTCTCTCCAAATGCTTTCTAAGAGTCCTAAAAGGTTAAGAAACCTTAGGAGGCAGCAGCCTACTTAGCTCATGCCCACCACCTGTGGGTCTAAGCACTGGCACATACAAGGGCTTGGGCAGGCAATGCTACAGCATGCAGTGCCTTGAGTTTAATTCCTTTCCTTTGTAAGGGATGCTTTTAAAAGGGAAGCGTGTGAACTCATGTTCCTGCAGACTGCGGGAACGCTCTCTTGGGAAGACAAAAAAGGATTTGAGAGGCAAACACAGTCTCAAGAAAAGTCAGATAACTCAGCTAGGAACGTCAAATTTGGTTTTGTAGGCTGTTCAGATTAGCAATATGATCTAGGCTTTGATTTAATTTCAGTTTACTTAATTCCTATGAAGGAGGTGGACTTCAACCAACCATGGTTCTTCTCTTAGTATGTTTATCTGTGTTGACATGTTCAGACGAGTGATCTCTAGGGTGTTAAGTGCTGAAGCACACAGCCGTGGAACAGAAAACACAAAGCAACGCAACGGAGAGTCCAACAGCAAGAATGAGACATTTGGATGCTATTGGAGGTTGGGACAGGTATCACCAGCCATTGGAGGGTCAGTGGTATTTTTCAGGAACTTTCTTATGATTTTGAGGTGCTGAAAATTAAGCCTGGGGCTCATGTGTGCCAGACAAGTTCTCTACCACTGGATGTCCAGCCTTTCTCCCTGGTATTTGAAAATGCTTATTTTTGAGACTGGGGCTTATGAAATTACCCACACTGGGCTCAATCTTGCTTTGTTTTTTTTTTTTTCAGGCAGCTGTGAACTTGCCTCAGCCACCTGTGTGGTTGGGTCTGTGCCACCAGGCCAGACCCTGGGAGCTTGATATATGGCTGTGACGGCTTAACTAGTAGCAAAGATATGGATGGATCATAACCTGGATATTAATGGTTTATCCTTCAGCTCAGGATAAGGAATGATCAGAGGGGAACAGTAGAGCCCACAGCCTCCTGTGTGCTGACACATCTCCACCGGTCTGCTGTCCCCAGTAGCATGACTTCATAATCCCAGAGGCTTGACCAGGGAGGTAAATGGTCCCATAGCTTCGCTGTTTATTTTAGGAACTCAGCAAAGACCCAGCAACTCTACACAGCATCAATTTACAGCTTATGTCCAACTCTTCGAATGTCTCATCTCCACATCCTTGGTTACCTTTGTCCACAAAGCTTACACTGGTATATGATGATGACCACGGGATTCTAATTAAGTTCTTGCATCGATCCACTTTAACTAAATTTGAAAGTCTCGTTAAGTCAGGCCTTGTTCTGCCTTTGTGGAGATACTGTCTATCGCGTTGGTATTTTCTCTCACTGTGACAATGAATAAACGGAGCACTGTGTTTTCCTGGTGACATCTGGGAAGGCAGCATTCTACAAGCACTAAGGAGAAAATGTTAAGCCAAGAAAGAGAGTAAGCAAATTGCATTATAAAAAAATGGAAAGGAAAAAACCTCATCAGAAAAATAAATGCTAGAAGACAATGAGATAATGTGTTCCATGTGCTGAAGAAACACATTTGGAGACCCAAATTTCTAAACTCAGGCAAAAATGTCATTTACAAGTCAAGGAAAAGTATAATTTTTTAAAAGACACCCAAACACTTATATATATATTACCAGTAGTCTCTTAGAAAAAGAACTACTAAAGAAGAAAAAAATAACTCAGAGGGAACTAACAAAATAAAGAAGCAACAGTATGCAAAAAGATTGTTTAAAAGATGCTGGTAAATTTAAATAACTATCAAGTGTAAAAATTAGAATAGCAATCACTTTCATATATTTTAAAAAACCAGCTGGCACACTTAAAGATAGTAGATTAAAAATAAGCATTTTAATTCTGCTTATTTCCAAAACTCTACAAGAATGAGAATAGATTAAAGAATAATAAAATCTAAGACTTGGCTTAAAAAGTACGGGAAATATTTTTCATAGTTCCAGACTCTTAGATACTAAAAAGCAGGAGGCAAGTCAGTTTGGGCATACTGACAATCTGACTTCCTCCATAGAACTTCCAAAAGGCCAGAGAAATGGCAGCCCAGGAGGACTCAGGGAGTCAGCATGAGGACACACTAAAGGCACAGGTCTGACTGGAAGCATGCTCACAGTAAGTTCTCAACTCTCCCGTGACCTCCTCTCCTTCCCACAGATCCAGCTTCTCCCCTGAAGGAGGACAACTTGACTGGAGCAAAGCCAGGGATATTTGAGCACCTTGGGCCGTTCTAAAATTAGAACTTGTTAGTCAGTCTGTCGCCTCACTATGACCAACTACCTGAATAAACAGCTTGGGATGGGAGAGGTTTGTTCCCGCTTGAGTATACTGAGATGCCAGTCAGTTCTTGGTTCCTGGTAATGCCGAGTCCAGGTCTTTGGTTGTGTGGAACATCAAGGAGGCAGGACTTTTGGAAGGGGAGTCTGTTTGCCTCATGATTGGCAGGAAACATAAAAAGATGAAGGGAACCAGAGTAAACCTTCAAAGGCATACCCTCCAGGAACCCATTTCCTTCAGCTAAGTCTCACATCCCGAAATAGCACCTGTTAGGGATAATTGACTGGAAAACCACAAGGACGTACTCTCCGAGTCTCCAACATCCCCCAACAATATCATTAGATTATGAAGCCATCAGGGAGTTATTCCAGCGAATAGACCAGAGCCCTGAGCACCTAATCACTTCCTTAAAGTCTACCAGCTGGAAACCAAGCCTTCAATGCACTAGTCTGTCTGGGGCATTTCATATTTAAATCACAACACAAAGATTGTTCTCAATAACTCGATTACTTTATGTGATTAAACCATGACATAATAAAATAAAAACAAAGGCTGTCTAGCAACAGGAAATGGAAAAGAAATCTCTAACATGAGACTCAAGAAGACCCTGGGGTGGTAGTTCTGCACATCAGTCCCTTTTTAAAGTCTTATTCATTAAAAAATAATATCAAGTAATAAATGTATTGAGCAAGTGAAGATATAGGCAACTGGAAAAGAGGTTGAAGTATGAATTAGTGAGCTAGTCCCTGAAACTTAAGAAAACGAAACAAAAAACACTGTCTAATTGAAGGGAGACAGAGAAGAAGGAAAATTAATGACAGCTCATGGTTCTGAATAATGATGTACACTTTCAATACCCGAGACCTAGCAATCATACAAAATTATGATATGACTGTATAATAAGATAGAGAAAGAGGGATGCTTCCCCTTACTTTAAAAATTTTGTTTTATTTAGTGCCGAGAGAGAGAGAGAGAGAGAGAGAGAGAGAGAGAGAGAGAGAGCAGTTAAGAGCACTTGGTGCTCTTGGAGAAGACCTGGCTTTGGTTCACAGCTTCTACAAGGCAACTACCAAGCATATAACCTATACCTCCAAAGGATCCGACTCTGGCAAGCAAGCCTGACTACATCTCTTCTGGTCTCTGTGGGCATCGTGTTCATATGAAGTGCACACATGCATACAGACAAAGCATCATACATATAAAATAAAAATACATACATTTAAAAATTGCTTGATGATGATGATGACAATGGTGTGTGTACATGGTGAAATATGGCACAGTGCATATGTGCAGGTGGGAGGACAAACTTGTGGTTTCAGTTTGCTCCTTCCACTAGAGAAGGGGATCGAACTCACATAGCCAAGCTTTCTTGCAAGTGGTTTTACCCACGGAGCCATCTCTCTGGCTCTGCTTGCATACTAAACAAAAGCAAATCCTCATTTTTAAAAACTTTTGAAAGGTTTACTTTTGCTTTTGTGTATGTATGTGTGTCTGTGTCCGTGTGCATGTGTGTGCCCATGGAGGTTAGGAGAGGGAGCTGGGTCACTTGGAGCTGGACATACAGGAGGTCCTGAGTTACCGATGGTGGTGGGTGGGTGCTGGGAACTGAGCTCCTGACCTCCACAAGAACAGCAAGTGTTTTTCACCACTGAGCCATCTCCCCAGCTCCAATCCTTGGCTTAGAAACCTCGCTATAAGGTGAGAAATTCACAGTATTTAGAAATGAAAAACCAATAAAGAACAATCGGGTGATATGGAGAGACACAATGCTAAATAAACATGGAAAGGACACCTACGGTTCAGCTGTATGTCTGCTTCCAGGCGGTGGGAAATGGGGAGAGCCCGCAGAGGCTAGAGTAGGTCTTGCAGAACCCACTGCACCTTTATTTAAACTGTGTGTGTTATGTGACTGATGGAAGAGCGTTTTTATGCTATATTCAAAGTACTAATAACAGTAATAGATACATAGTAATAATAGATATAATAAGCCTGTGTGTTCTCTCGCCTGTTTAAAAAAATGGGACATAGCCTCGTGCATCTGGAAGGTCAGCATTTGGAGGCCAAGGCAAAGGGATTATGCATTGGAAGCCAGCTGTGGCTACACAGCAGAACCTCACATCAAAAATAAAATACAATAAATGCAGGAAATGAAAATTCCTGTCTTGTTCGGAGAAAGTAAACATGCCATTTAAATTTAGGCTTTAACTTTCAAATCAACAGAGCTTAATGGAGGGAATAAAGAACACTAGATAAACTCAACCAAAGACAGAAGAAGATAGCATATAAACAGAGAAGATGGAATAAAATGGAACAGGTAATTTAAATGTATTGCATATAGCATTTAATGCACACAGATGAACCGTATCACAGACTACAAGATCCTTATAATATATATACAAGATCACTGCATCTTGTGAGCCCACTGGGATACTCGCAGTCGGGGTTAGTGCAGGTTGGAGGTGATATGGAAACGCTTTGAAAGAGGCTTGCAGCTTTGCTGTAAATCTAAAATTATTTCAATACAGATAGTTTAAAAGAATGAATTTTCTGTTGCCCCAGAGCAGTGAACCCAACCCAAAGAGCACATTTTTTATCTGGATGCCTCATATGGATTATTGCTACACTCATATCCTTATCAGAGCATTTTCACCTTTTAGTGGATATTATTCCAAGGCGATTGGTTTATCCTTCTAAATCTGTAGGAGATGAAAGGAAGAGAATCAGAAGTCTGGAGCAATGATGCTTAGCTTCCCTAATGGCAAGGGAAGGAGCCGGGAAAAGGGAAAGACTTCAAAACTACAAAGAAGACGTATTTAATTTGAGCTATTTCAGAACCTCCCAGGCATTGCTGTTCCACAGTGTTGCAAAATAATTAAATGCATGAGGCAATACCGGCTAATGCTGTATCTATGTAAAGCAATTGGACAGGATAAATATTTCGTTTTAGACTTATCATTATATTCTTGTGTTGCCACAGAAAGAGTAAACTCTATTATTCCCAGGAAGGGAAGACAGTTTATATCTTGTTGGGCGAAGAGTATCCGGAGACAGGTAAGTCTGATGCCTCCCCATATCTGCGAGAAATGTAGACTCAGCTGCCTCTTGCTCCATGCCCTTTGGGTTGAATGGCTGATGCTTATGGGTTGTGTTCTGCCAGGGCACTTGTGTCCCCTGTGGACATGGTGGCTCATGTTTGGAGTCAATCATACATTGACTATCCCAGATGGTTTATAGATAGTTGAGGGAGCTAGAGGAGACAGAAGACAGAGGAAGCAGAAGAAGCGAGTGCTCTCCACACTGGCGCACTGTTTTAAAGCCCACCTGGCATCCAGGGTTTCTTTCCAATCATCAGGTAAAAGAAAGGCTGTACTTTTGGCAAAGGATCAGTAGAGACCAAGAAATGGGAGTAAATAAGAAACACGGGGTTCTAGCATCCACCCTATGTTCACTGCCTGTGGCTGTCTATTGAGTCTGTCTTCTTAAAAAGGATTAATATTCTACTCTGCCTTGACTGCACAGGGCTGTTCGGAGATTCAGAGAATGGCAGAGGGTGTGTGTGCTGTTAATGCATGGACTTGGAGTTAGATACAAGAATGTGGTTGCTGATTCTCCACCTGAGTGCTGCGGGATCACACTGTGACATGCCTAGACGGTTCAATAAAGTTTACCTTAATCAGGGGGCGGAGCCAGTGATTTGTTGACTGGAATTAGTCATAGAGAAGCCAGCCAAGATGGAGAAGATGCACAGGGAGGAAAGGATGAGGATTTGGTGTTTCTTTTTGGTTTTGGAATGAGTGAAGAGACTAGTCTCTTGCTGGGTCTCTGGCCAAAAACCAAGGTCAGGAGGTTACATCTCAGTTTCTTTGATCTATCAGGTTTTCACTCCCACATCTAACTTCTGAGTATTCGTTGGGAAATAGGATGATAGAGACTTAGTTTAAACCTATACATCGCAGCCCAGGAAGAACCAGGCTGAGGACAAAGGGCCCTAGGCCATGGCTAGAGCTGCTGATGGGGCACAGTGTGGGTCATGGGGCCCATGGACAGTAATTAAAATATCTGTAGATCCACGTGCAGCTGCTGACAGAAAAATATCACCTGATGCCTCTACATCTTAATTTGCTCGTTTATACTGTGAAATGATCACTTTTTAAAATGAGGAATAAAGATAAGGCATGCAAATGCAATTGTAGAGCCCGGTTCACAGTGATGCTGTTTTACTGCACTGTTGCACTATGTGTAAAAATTTGTATACTAGCTTCCCATGAAGACCTTGGTTCATTCATCTCTTTGTATTCTGTGTGTATTCACATGATATGTGTAGGTGTTTTTATCCTTTTCCTTTTCTTTTTTNTTCTTTCTTTCTTTCTTTCTTTCTTTCTTTCTTTCTTTCTTTCTTTCTTTCTTTCTTGTGTTGGAGACTGAATCCACACTTCTGTCCATGCCAAACAGACACTTCCCCATTGACCTGCACCACATATCCAGATATAATTTTAATTTCCCCTCATCCATGTTGGCACAAAAGCACCCAGATGAGTTGTCATGGATCATTTAGGAGGTAATGTAAGCTGCCTACATTTTTTGAAATGAATATCAGAATGTATGATGTTAAGAAAGGCAGAAATGTAAACAGGGGTATCAGTTGGGGCAGGGCGTTTGACACGGAACTGCCTCAGAAAAATCTCCCCCTTGTAGCATGGGTAGAGGGGGCGTAAGTAAAAAAGCCAGGCTGTGGGTTAGGAGAGAGAAAGGAGACCGGAGACGGAGTGGGAATTCACTTTGCAGCCACTGGAGGTTGCTCTGGTTTTTCGTATAAGTAGCCGTACACAGCAAACGAGCTTTACCAGACACAAGGAGCCAACACACAGGAGGGGACTGGGATGAGGCAACATGGTCTTGGCAGGGTAGGGCGGGACAAGAGGCTTCTCTGGAAACGAAACAGTCTCTGTATGGGGTAGTAGGTGGGCTTCCCATGGGATATATGAACTTTCTAGAAATCCATTTTCTTTCTAATTAATGAGCATAAAGGAAAGGTGACTGCCTCTGGGGATGACCTACCCAGTTCACACTGAGGTGCAAATGATTCATATCAGGGCCTTTCCTGTGAACAAAGTCAGTCGGAGGGCAAACGAATCTGTTTCCTTCTAAAATCCTGTTTCTAATTACCCGCATTTCAACTAAAAGAGAAATGTAAAAGATTATGGGGAAAATATATTACTCTTACTCTTATAATCCAAAGATAAATTCTGCTGACTTGGTGGATTTATTTTCTATTTTATTAGGCATGTAGAATAAATTCATTTCTGCTTGACACTGGGAGTGTAGAATAAATTCATAAGACAAAATATTTGGAAACAATATTAATTTTTAAACTCTAGCCTATCAAATATTTATTGTGTGGACCTTAGCAGATATGTAAAGATGGCAGAAGGGTCCTTCACTGTTTCACCCACCCATCCTCTTTTGTGTGCATAAGTACGCATTTTTAATACTTATAAAAATGTTTGTTGTCTATCTCAAAACAACTATAACTCATAATCTCCATCATGGAAACTACGTTAAATACGAAACCTTGAATCAGAAAATTCGGAAAAGTGCTACATTAATTCATTGATTTCTTTATATTACAAAGCTTGATTCTCTACAGTTTTAATCTTGTAGCTGCTTTTAAGACACCCATGGTCCTGTAAGCGACCCCTCACCCATATGCTTACAAACAAAATACATTTATTTTTATTTTAAGTATTTTTTTTCTTGCCTGCAAGTATGTGCCACAGTGGTTGGGGAGGTTAGAAGAGGTTATAGGGGTATCAGAGTCTTTGGAACTGAAATTACAAATGACTGTGAACCATCATATAGGTGCTAGGAAATGAACTTGGTGTCTCTGGGATGGCCAATAAGTGCTTATAATCAATGAATCACCTCTCCAGACTTCACTACACTCTCCCAACCCCCACCCCAAGGCAGGGTTTTTCTGTGCAGCCCTGGCTGTCTAGACTAGGCTGACCTTGAACTCAGAGGTTCACCTGCCTCTGCCTCTGGAGTGTGGGATTAAAGGTGTGCACCACCACCGCCTGGCAGAAAGGGATTATTATTCTTTCTTTCTTTCTTTCTTTCTTTCTTTCTTTCTTTCTTTCTTTCTTTGGATTTTTTTTAATTGAAGGAAGTGAACTGGGAATGTAGCTCAGTTGGTACAGTACTTGCCTAGTATACACAAGGCCCTATTATCTCCTGTCAAACAAGAAATAACAAACCAAACCAAAACACAAAGTAGTAGATAAAGCAAAACAAAAGTGTAAATGTGATATTTCCATAATTTAGTTTTCTATTAATTCAAATTAGTCTCTGCCTAATGGGCCCAAACCAATGAGAAATTTTCATATTAGCACCTGTCTTTCAAGTACTCAAGCTTGGTACCTCTAAGCCGGAGCTGACTGATGCTGGGTGGTTACTGTTTGGGTAATCCAAGCTTGCATTGAATTCCTGATCTTCCTGCCTTTACCTCCAAAACACTTAGTGCCAAGTCCTGCTGGGTCCCCCAATCTTGAAGCTTAAGTCTTATTCAATAGGTTAGTAGTTATGGTGACACTACAGCTACTTTTTCAGGTCACCTTCCTTCTCTGACATCATCCTTGCTTCCTGGGAGAGCCCTCTTCTTTTTATTCTTCTGGTTGTGGTGCTGGAGGCCGAACTAACAACTTTGTCCCAGCCTCGTACATGCTACCCAAGTACCCTGTGGCTGAGCCACACTGGGCTGAGCCTGTTTATTTTTTTGCCTGTGGACTTCCAACCGGTCTTTCTCTCTGTTTTAGTTAGGTTTAGCTCTGTTTACTTAGTTAGTTATTTAGTTAGTTCTATTGCTGTGAAGAGACACCACGATCATGGCAATGCTTGTTAAGGAAAACATTTACCTGGGGCTGGCTTACAGTTCAGAGGTTTAGGCCGTTGTCAGCACCGTGGAGAAGCATGGTGGCGTTCAGGCAGACTTGGTACTAGAGAGGAGCTGGAAGTTCTCCACCTTGATCCATAGTAATGAAAATCTGTGTTTGTTCTGTTGCTTAAAATAGTCTGATGGCTCCCCATCCACTTTAGAGAAAATGGGAACTCTGTAGCGTGTGGCCCTGGTTAATCCCATCCCTGGCTTCTTCCCACCTTGAACGTTACTGCATACTCATTTGAGGACACAGTTCACAAGTTCCAAGAAATACATTCTCTTCCTCACCTTCACACTTTCCTTCGAGGCCAGGATCTCTTAGTCCTGGTTTTGTTTTTAAGTATTTCTGTCCTTCCTTTTTAAAACAACTTTTTAATTAAAAAAAATTTTGTTTTGAGTCAGGGTTTCTCTGTGTAGCCCTCGGGTCCTGGGACTCCTCTGTAGACCAGGTTGGCTGCCTCTGTCTCCCGAATGCTGGGATTAAAGGTGTGGGCCACCACAGCCCCACAACGTCTCTTCTTTATTTGTGTAAATCTACCCACCATTTCTGAAGTTCTTTTTGGCATTTCCCTCTTCCCGTTCTCTAGTCTGGCATAACTATCTCTTTCAGTGTTTTTCCTGCGCCGACAAGTCATTATATTGCATTGTAATACCTGCTATTGTTTCTCCCCTACCTTAAATCATGAGGTGTTTAGGTTAGGTACTGTGTGTGTGTGTACCCCAGGGCTTCATGTGTACTATGTGACTGGTGAGATTGTGGGGCTCTGAATGAGAATGTCCTCTGTACCCTCATATATTTGAATTCTTGGTCCCATTAGGGCAGGATTAGGAGGTGTGTCACTGGGAGTGACACACACAAAGTTTTGAATGCTGACACTACTCCCAATGAATTCCTTCTATCTTGTGATTGTTTTTTCAAGATGTGAGCTGTCTGCTCCTGCTCCGGTGCCATGCCTGCGTGCCTGCTGCCAGGCTTCCCACCACAATGGTCATGGATGCTAACCTTTTCAAACTGTAGGCTCCAATACATTTGTCTTCTACAAGTTGCCCTGGCCGTGGCATATTTCAACAGCAACAGAAAGGTAGCTAAGAAAGGGCTAGACTTGCAGGCAGGAGCAATGTCTTTCAACTTTGCATCCCCTTTTTTATTGCTAAATGATTGGGACATTGATGCCACTCAGGAGACAGCAAGAACTGATGGATGTGTTGAACTGAGGTCTCTCATCACTGACAAATGGTAACGCATTAGTGGGGAACTCCTCAGTGCATCAGTGTTGGGGAGGGTACTTCACAGATCTATGTTTGCTATGAGAAATATTTGTATTTATAAATAAATAAAAAATAAAGATGAAGCCTGGGTCTCCTACAGTGACTCAGGCTGACTTCTGTCTCTGAGAGCTAGTATTACAATAAATAGTAAGTGACCACCTTCAGCTTTCTGTGTTTGAGGGAGCTGCTTGTTCATCCCGGCCGCCCAGATATGAAATAATCACACAGAATGTACTAATTATATCACTGCTTGACCCATTAGCTCTAGTTTCTTATTGGATAACTCTTACACATTAATTTAACCCATTTCTATTAATCTGTGTATCACCACGTGGGTCTTACTGGTTAAAGTTTTGGCGTCTGTCTCTGACAGGGCTACATGGCTTCTCTCTGACTCCACCCTTCTTTCTCCCAGCATTCAGCCTAGCTTTCTTTGCCTTGCTATAGGTCCAAAGCAGTTTCTTTACTAATCAATGGTACAAAGGGAAATCCTACATCATTTATGAAATAATTCTTTTAGAAACAGAAGGGTATGAAGCTTAGGCATATGTTCACAGAGTCTTTTAAAAAGTGAAAATGAAGTCTTCTCTTCTTGGATTGGACTTCCTGGTTTTTAAATAAACAGAATGTGACAGAAATTATGTGTTGTGTAGCTTCCAAAATGAATTAGTAATATAATTGTGACACCTGCTCTCTCTCCTTCTTTCCCTCTCTCCTTCTCTCTCTCTCTCTCTCTCTCTCTCTCTCTCTCTCTCTCTCACACACACACACATGCACACACACAATGTACTTTAAGGAAACCAGATACTACATTGTGAGCACACTCAGGTAATCCCATAGAGATACGCAGATGGCAAGAAACTGAGGCCTCTTGTCACAAGTTAGTAAGCTGCTGAGCTGTCTAGACCACAGCCTGGGAGTGAGTTCTCTAAGAATACAGGAGAGCAGGCCTTGCACCTTGCCTGGAGAGCACACTAAGAGCTCACATGCTCCTTAGGGGTGTTGCAGGTGAGCAGGTCCTGTGAACATAAGAGGGAGAGAGTGGTACCTGCCCCCTCCCTCACATGCCATGTGGTGGCATAGGTGGGGGAAATATGTCCTCTATGCCCCACCCCTTGCCATCTGCTGCAGACAAGAGAGTCAGCCTTGGGGGAAAGAGAACAGAAGAGCCTACTCTGTCCGGCACCACTGACTGTAGCAATGGGAAGAGTGCGCCATACACTTTGCCTGGGCGAAACAGCAGAGCTGGCCCTGGTGGTTTGAGTGGGGAAGGACTGGACCCAAGTTCACAGTGGCAGAGCTGGCCCTGGTCCTTGCTGCCTGCTGCATTGGGTGAGCTAACTAGGGCAGTGCTGGTGTAATGGTTGTTCTGTCTCTTTAAGAGACAAGCCATGCCCACTCCCTCCCC
>LOEQ01004079.1:231441-242198 GCA_001685075.1 Bramus lutescens
CCTTCCTTCCTTCCTTCCTTCCTTCTTTCTTTCTTTCTTTCTTTCTTTTTTTCCTCTCTCTCTCCCCCTCCCTCCCTTCTTTCTTTGTTTCTTTTTTTTTGAGACAGGGTCTCTCTGTATAGTCTTGGTTGACCTGCACCTCACGATGTAGATCAGATTAACCTTGAACTCATACAAATCTTCCTGCCTCTGCCCCTGGGTGTCGGGATTAAAGGCGAGCATCAGTGCTGCTGCCTAAGAGAAGGATTCTTGAGCAAACAAAGTAAGTTACTCCTCAGGAGACACAGGACCAGCGTCTGTGCTTCTCTGTCAAGTGAAGTCTTGTTCCGGATGTATTCAGAACGACTTCTTTTCAGCAGCCCCCCCCCTTTGTTACCATTTTCCCATCCTTTCCAGGCTTTCTCGGTGTGTTTCTGTTGTGGATGCATAGAGTGATGTGTGGGTGTGTTGGGTAGGAGTAGGCGTGGAAAATAGCTGAGATTACAGTAAATAAAGCCGATAGAAAGCAATTGTTTGCAAAGAAAAATACTTGACAAAAGCACTCAGATTTGATAAGGCTTGGGGAAGCAGTGGTCATGGCAGCTACGTCTTAAGTCTACTGCCCATGGACAAGAGTGACAGTAGGTGCTGGAGAAGAAAGGAATGGAAGGGGGAAGGCTCTGTCTAATAGGTCCTCATAATATACTAGAATATGCAAGAATGAGAATTGAGCTCTGCGTATCTGTGGGGTCCCTGGGTCTGTGGTGTCTGCATGTGTGCAGGTCCACATCCTCTGATTCAAGCAACTGTAGGTCAAAAATGTTTGGAAAAAACATGCATCTGTTGTAAATACGTTCAGACCTATTTTTGTTTATTGTTCTCTAAACAATATGGTATAACAATTATGTAGATGGAACTAACATTGTCTTTGGCTCTTGTAAGGAGTCTTGACATGATTGGAGATTGGAAATATATGGACAGAGGAAGAAATCATTACGGCAAATTCGGAAAGATAGATATCACTTTTTTTTCCTATGTGGAATTTAGATGAAAAGAAAAAGGACAAGGCTGAGGAGATGGTTGGTTTGTAAAACATTTGCTGCAACGGCATGAGGACCTGGATTCAGTGTTCAGCACCCATGAGCAAACCCTGCACCTGTGGCACGCAGCTGGAACATGATGCCACAGACTGTGTAGTTTGTAAACAACAAAACTCGCTTTTCCAGTTCTGGACATTGAGACGCTCCAGATAAAGACGCCAGCATATTTGGTGTCTGGTTTGCTGATGGTCATTGTGCTGTATCTTCTTCACCCAGCGAAGAGAGCCCTGTTTTCTTTTCCTTTTTTCAAGGCATTAATTCTATTATGGGAGCCCTTACTCTATTGATCTCATTAAAACTTAGTTTCTGTCCCACTTTGCTCCACGTCGCTGTGATAAAATACTGACCAGACCAATTTAGGGTGGGAAATGTTTTTTTCTGGGTTAGAATTCCGTACCACAGACCATCACAGAGGGAAGTCAGTGTGGGGACTCAGGGTTGGAACCTGGAGCCAGAAATGAAACAAGGCTACGAACACTGCTAGAAGTTCTGGGGACCCACTTCTTTCCTTATCCAGGAGACCAGCAGGCCCCATATTGGGGCTGATCCTCCTACCTAAAAGCCAGAACACAAGGAGCACAGCCACAGTAGCTACAGGGGCATGCTGTGAGAGCGGAGGATTCTGGGACTGCTGGCTCCCAGGTGGCTGTGTAGTTAAGGGGAGGTGCAGGAAAGGCAGGAGGGGAGCCACTTCCGTCACTTGGTGGCTGTCTTTAGGGAAGACAAGAATTATAGTGGTTTTGTTTTGGAAAAATAAGCATGTGGGAGACTAGAGGGACGCACTGGAGGAACGAAAGCCATTTTGGTTGAAGAGGTTTTACACGAGCGAACTTCGCAATTAGAAGAAAATGAAGGCGTTATAATGACATGGAAAAGAGGGGAACACCCTGGTAAGAAGAAATGCCCAGCTGAAGTAGGGAAGTATGAAAGGGAATGGCTTCTGTAAAAGGAGCATTAGGGGGTGCGGTGTTGTGTATGCCTTGGAGGGATTTGGATTTAATCCTAAACCCTCTGGGGAGCCGATGAAGACTTTTAGGTGGGAGTGATGGGATCACACTTAGATTTTAGATCAGAGGGAGCAGCGGTTGATCATTTAGGCCATAGGATGCCTGGAAAACATTTGCTGAGAGGCTGAAAGGAAGCGGTGAGAGCCGCTGCCTCCCAGCGCTCCTTGGTAAGGCGTTTGCAAAGGTGTTCTGGGCCCACAGCATCAAAGGCAGCAGCAGCTGGTTCCACTCTCTACTGAAAAATATATAGGGTGGTTGTTGAATATTTTTGCCCTTTTAAAAGGGAGCAACGTGTGATCGTCTAAGTGTATTTTAAACAAGTGCCTTGCAATTCTGTGTGGTGGAATTACCAGGCAGCTGAGTATCATTAGCTGCCATGGTGATCTTTATAAACTTGGCGATTTTTCTCTTAATGACGCTCTAATATATTCACATAATGGGCCACCTGTTGGGGAAAGGAAGCGTGGGGGCACAGATGTTTAAACGTAGCTGGTTAGGATATGCTGAAACTCTGAAAATTCACTTTATCAAGGTCTCTATCCCGTTGGCATGAGGGATCCTGCCGAACACGGAACACTTCTGGTTAGAAGAAGGAAAATCATGGGCGGTTATACTCGCTTCCTCTTGCTTAAATGCAAGTAAATTCTATCCACTTCACAGTGTGTGTTTGCAGAGACTCATTTGCCAATACCAGTTTGAAATCTCTTTTCTTGTCTATTAGTAATAGAGCATTCAAATATTAAAGTAAGCCATTTTATTTTAGATAAAATGCAATTAATATTTTAATATAAAATATGTGCACCCTGAGGTTTAGGCAATGAAGGTAGTTTTTGCCCAGGCTTACTGACTGGATGGAGGGTCAACTTGATGCATATTTTGATATAAATTCTGGGTTTACATGGTGTGTTATATGAGGCTTCTTTGGAATTTGTCACAACAACAAAATACTTTTATTCATAAATAAGAAACTGACATATAACTTATTAAATGGGAATAAGCTAAATGGTGCCTATATAATATTTCAAGATATATTGCTCTAAAGCAGTATGTTTTGAGATAAAATGATTATCATAGATTTAGTAAACTGTTGAAATAATTTTAGGAAAAACATTTTATTTATGAGACAGGCTCTCCCTGTGTAGCCCTAGCTGGCCTGGAAGTTACTATATAGATCAGGCCAGCCTCAAATTCAAAGATGCCTGCCTCTGCCTTCTGAGTGCTGGGATTAAAGGCATCCACTACCATGCCTAGCAATTTTAAGATATCTCAAGAAAGTTTATGGAATTCCATTTAGGTGAGGGGCTCCTGGGATGAAATCTTACTCACCTCAGGCACTAAATGTTCTGCCACTGAGTTATAGCTCTAGTTCTGGGTCATCTTATTATAAGGGCCAAAGGCCAAAGGTCATTATGCTAAGGGGGAGTAGCTGAATCCAGAAGTCAGCAAGAATTAATAATCTTTAAATTGCTTCATCAAACCCATACATTATATTCTATTTTTTGAGGACAGAGTAGTATCAGACTTATGATGTAGGCATGGCTGGCTTTGAACTCCTGATCCTCCAGCTAAGTCTTCTAAATGCCTGACTTACAGACCTATGCCACCATGCTGGGCTTCCTTAGACCATCTTTCGAAGGGGGTGTGGTAGAGGAGAGAAAACTGAGGCTAACGAGTTTGTGATCTTGTTCAGAATAATTGTGCAAGTTGCAGATCCTATTGCCTTCCAATCTCATTTTGGTGGTTTTGTTTGTTTGTTTGTTGTTGTTTTTGCTTTTCAAGACAGGTGTTTGTCCTGGAACTTAACTTGCTCTGTAGACAGGCTGACCTTAAACTCCCAGAGATCTGCCTGCCTCCACGTCCCGAGTGCTGGGATTAAAGGTGCGTGCCACCACCACCTGGCTGGATTGTTACTCTTATCTAAAAGAGCTGCCAGGAAGGCCTGGAAGAGATAGTAGAATGGAGAAGGAAGTCCTTTGGAAGCACTGATTAGGACAGCTATTGTGTATGGGGGTGGGAGGAGGTACCTGCACACTGGGCAGATGGGGGTTGGTAGGCAATGTAGTTTTTGTATGCCTTCTGCTACAGGATGCTGAAATGAAAATGTCTGCTTGGAACGCCAGATCATTGGCTGAGTCCCTATGACAATACTGAGCTAAGGGCATGAGAAAGAACCAAAGGACAGATATGGCAGGACATCGATCTGAAAGGCTTGCTGCAGGAATTTCCTGGCAGTGGTTTCAGCTGAAGGTTCTGCATCATTAAAGGAGACTTATATTACATTGCTGTGATAAAACCCTGTGATCTGGAAAACTTCCAGAAGAAAGAATTTACTTGGGTTTACTGTTTCGCAGGGATAACATCCCATCGTTCCAGGAAATCGAGGCAGGTGGTGGTAGCAACAGCTGAGAATTCACATGTCTAACTGGAAGCAGGAAACAGAGAGAGAAAATTGCAAATGAATGCTGTGTGGCTTTGAAGCCTGAAAGCCTGGCCCCAGTGAAGTAGTTCCTCCAGGAAGGTCACACCTCAACTTACCCACCACCAACTGGGGACCAAGTATTCGAACACCCGAGTCCATGGGGGAGTGTGGGGCATTCTCATTGAAACCATCGCAGGCTGGTTGGTCCTAGGCTCACCTCTCACCAAAGACCCCAGTCTGATATTTAATCTTTGTCAGCCCAGTCTCTCATCTTTGAATACAGGATGTGCCTTCTAGGTTTTGTTCTCTGTACAACCTGACATAGCCGGAGGGGACATTCAAGTTGCTTTTTTTTAAATAAAAAAATTATTACTGTGCCGCTCACTGCGCCCCCCGTCTGCGCTCTGCACTAGAACCCAGTTCACGAGCTTTGGGCAAGGGGCTGGAGGTTGAGGAAACACACACAGAGACAGACCGACACATGGACTTCAATCACTCGTACAAAAAGCCCATCTTTGATAGCACCATGGAGGCTTAAATACCCAACAGTCAGTGGCCAACAGGTGAAAATCCCATCCTCTGATCCTATAAGGAAGGCATAGCTTTTAGTAACTCCAATTAGATGGTTCTAGCAGGGAAGAGGAGCTGAAGGTCAAGACTCAATTAGTCCCAACATTACCGTATTTTATGTGTATGGTTATTTTATTATGTGTATTATTATGTGTATGCCTGCATGCACATGCATGCAGTGCCCAAGGAGGCCAGAAGGAAGTGTCAGAGAGCCTGGGACTAGAGATACAGACCATTGTAAACTGCTGTGTGGGTTCTGGAAATTGAATCATGGTCCTTAGGAAGGACAGCCAATGCCTTCCACCCCTGACTATCTCCCTAGTCCCAAGCTTCCTTGGCATTGTTCTAGGTCATGGGGTACTTGTGACTGTCACAGAGCTGGGTGTTTAGCTCTACTGGGAGGAACTTGGCAAAGATGTGTGTTCATTGCTGAGTTGACCTCTCTAAGAGAACTCATAGGCAATTCTGCGGCTGCCATGGCAGAACCATGGCATCCTGCGATGCTGAGAAAAAGTCTTAGTGTGGGAAGGATATCTGCATGTGCCTTCTGCTTCGAGGCAGAGACTGGAGTGTTTAGTGGATTACCTTTAATAGGAATAAAAGGCCGTTCATAGCATCCCCCCCAACCCCCGCCGTACACACTGCAGAGTGGAGCCAGGCCCTTATGGGTAAGAGATGATTAAGTACGAGAGACCTGGGAGGAGGCACCGCGCAGGTGCCCATAGGTGGAGGGCGGGATTTCAAAGCAAATGAAAAGAATTAAGAGGATGGGAGCAAGACAGAGAAAGAACTACAGCAAAGGCTCATCGTATCTCCGGGAACGATGAGAATTTACCTTAGGGAAGGGCAGGGAGGGGTCAGCAGGTACCTAGCATTGTCTGGCTGTGAAAGGAGTAACCTTTCTAGGGAGCAAGGGATTTTGACATGAAGAAGGGTGGGCGAGGCGTTGCTCTTTGCGGGCCCAGCTAGAATGTCACTTTTATTAAAATAAGAAAGGTCGAAAGAGACAGGTGTTGAAAGTGGGCGGGGTTCTAGTGGAGTCAGTCACAGGGTTCAAGGAAGAGGTGCTGCCAGCATCCTGGCAGCTAGAGCCTTTTGCAACTGCCTCCAGTGAGACCTGGCTGGGTACCACTCAGTGAGCTGCTTTGCTCTGCACCAGCCTCCTCAGGAGAGATAGCCAGCTACGTTTCTTTTAAGTTTAATGGAAACATACCGCACTAAATCTCCATGGGCTCTATCTATGTAAAGGAGCTTGGGTAAATTATAAATATTCAGGTTGACTTTAACATGATCAGGAATCCATGCAGAATGGTTGTCTCTGTAGAATGCTGTGCACTGTTCTAATACGTGGTCAAGGACACCAGTTCCCAGTATAAGGTGCTGATGATGGTGTTATAATTCATAGTTTCTCCTTTGTTAGCTTTTACAGCTTACTCCTCGGCGTCTAGTTTGCTTCCTAATGCTGTGTTGAACACTATGACCAAGAGAAATATGGGGAGAAAGGGGCATATTTCAGATTACAGTTTACGGTCTATCATGAAGGGAAGTCAGGGCAGGAACCTGGAGGCAGAAACTGCAGCAGAGGACACGGAAAAATGCCTCTAACTGGATTACCCTCCAATCTCATGTTCAGCTACCTTTCTTATAACCTCTTAGGACCACCTGCCAATGGATGACATCATCCAAAGTGTTGGATGCCGGGTGCTCTCCCATCAATCATTTGTCAAGAAAAGTACCCCACAGTCTTGGCTCCAGGCTAATCTGATGAAGAAATTTTCTCAGCTGTGATTCCTAAATGACTCTTGTATGTATTCAGTTGACAAAAATTAACCAGCACATTTGGAGATCCTTTTCCAAGAAAGGCTGATGCAATGCTGAGTCCCCTACTGTCTTACAATTCTTTGATTATTCCCCCCAAACAAGCAAGATATATTACAGATTTTTATTATTGACTCCATGGGCTGAACTGTTTCTTGCTATAGTTGTATCTTAAATATTCCTCCAAAGGTACATACATGTGCTACAAACTTGGTCACCAGGGTGGTGGTGTTATTGAGAGTTATTGCAATTTTCCATAGTGGGGGAATGCATGGAAAGACCTGGTCATAAGGGGAGAGCCAGTGATGGAGGTAGCAGCCTTCCAGCATCTTCTGTGTGAGTGTGTGTGTTCAGGTGTGTGTTTATAGGTGTGTATGGTGTGCACGCGCATACATGTGGCAGGCAGAGGTCAATGTTGGATGTTGAACATTTTCCTCTCCAACTTGTTTAAACAATGTCTTTACATTTATTTATTTGCTCATATGTGTGTTTGCACGGGTGCCAGGGCGAGTGTGTGGAGGTTAGAGGACAGCTTAGCTTTTGAGAGTTGATTTTCTCCTTCCACCACATGGGGAGAATGAGGCTTCCCAGTTTTTTTTTCCCATCCTTTACCCACTCAGTCATCTTGCTGGCCCTTTTTTTTTTGGAGACAGGGTTTTTCTCTGTAGTGGTCCTGGCTGTCTTGGAACTCACTTTGTAGACCAGGCTGTCCTGGAACTCACAGAGATCCCCCTGCCTCTGCTTCCCAAGTGCTAGGCATAAAGATGTGCACCACCACTGCCTGGCTATCTGCTTTATTTTTTGAGACAGAGTCTCTCATTGAATCCAGAGCCCACCAATTTATGCAGATAGCCTGGACACTGAGCCCCAGAGATCCTCCTGTCTCTGCCTCCCAAATGCTGGGATTAGAGATGTGTACTGCTATGCTGGCTTTTTATGTGGGTGTGGGGATCCCAACTCACATCCTCTAGCTTTTACGAAACCATCTCTGTTTCCTGTGTTTTATTCTGGAATGACATGCTCACAAAATGATGACCAATCTTTCTGCAGGCCTAACTGATTATGGACTGAAATCTCAAAACTGTGAGCCAAGGGCTGGAGAGATGGCTTAGCAGTTAAGAGTACTGAGTGCTTTTCCAGAGAACTGGATTCAATTCCTAGCACCCATATGGCAGCTAACAAACCTTCTGTATCTCCAACATCTGACGCCCTCACCAGACATACATGCAGGCAAAACACCAATGCACATAAATTAAAAATATCAAACCAACCTGTGAGCCAAGAAGATGCTGTTCTCTTTAGAAATTGGTTTGTATTATGCTTCAGATCTGGAAGGTCACCAGAGGCTGGTGGTCCCCATTGTAGCAATGTTCAGAAGTAGAACTTTGGAAGGTGATTAAATCATGACAGCTTTATCAGGGGATCAATTCTCTAGTGAATTCATACTCTGATGCCACCATTGGGAGGTGCCAACAACTCTAGGAGGTCCTTCCTAGTGGGAAAAGTACCTCACCAGAGTCATGGCCTGGAGGTCATATCTTATTCTTGGTTACTAACTTGTTCCCTTCCATTGCTTCCTGGTTGCCATGAGGTAAGAAGTCCCTTCTGTCACATGCTTCTACCACTGTGCTATTCTGCCTCAATGCAAATCCAAAGCAATGGAACCAGCCAGTCTTGGATTGAAACCTCTCAAACCATGAGCCCAAATAAATCTTTCCCCGAATCATTTTTTTTGCATCAGGAATTTTATTACAGTGAAAGAAAGCTAATCCAATTATCTTGGGTACTTGTCATCATGACAAGCTAACTAAAATGTTCCTCTATTTCCCAACGTGACCTTGTTTGGACACAGAGTCATTGCCAATGAAATTAGATGTAGCCATACTGAAGCAGGACAGACTTTAACATATTATTGGTCCTTGTGTATAAAGGGAATGTTTGGGACAAATGTATGCACAAGAAGACGGGTATGTGAATGTGAAGAGGCCACCCACAAGCCCAGAAATGATGCCCAGAGGACACCTTCCCCTAGGCCTCTCAGAGGGGGGCAGACTATTTATCTTCTTAGACTTTTAGCCTCCAGGTCTATGAGACAGTTCTCGGGTGGTTGAAGTTGCCCAGCATGTGGTACTTTGTCTTGACAGTCCCGGCAAATTAAAAGTGACCCTTGCAAGTAGAGATAACAGACATGTGGACATTGCAAAGGTAATTGAAAGTCCAAAAGCCTCTTTCATCTTTGTCAGGGATGGTTGGCTTCAGAATGTTCCTTTGACTCTTACTTTTTAATTACATCTCTATCCCAAACAACCTGGCATATCTCATTTGGAATTATTCAGGGTCTTTGGTTTATGTACTCCATGATGAAATGTGTTATTTGCCCAAATCATTTCTTTTCTTTTCTTGGTTTGCTAGCTTTGAATGTGGCTCCTGTGACTTGAGTTGAACAGTGGAACATAGGTGGCAACTGAGCACTGGAATTTAACATGGGGAGATTGTGATAGATTAGCTGAGTAGTTCATCATGATCAACTGAACCCTTTAAAAAACAACAAAAAAAGGCAAAACAGAAATGAATCACAAAGATTTGACCTGGGCTCAGAATATAGCTCGGTTGGTAGAATATTTGCTTTTCATGTGTGAAACTATGAGTTTGCTCACCAGCACTGAAAAACATCAAACCAGCTAATGTTCCATTATAGGCCTTGAAGGAGATAGGGCTTGTATGTAGCTTCTAGATGCTCTCAATGATCCCCGGATGGCAGTCAGCAAAGAGGTGGGGATCTGTGCCCATCAACCACAGGAAAGAGAATTCAGTGAGCAGCTGGGCAGACAGGCTGCTTCCGCAGAGTGTCTAGATGAGAGTCGGAAAGACTGAAGCAGTCGCCTGGTTTCTGAACCACAGAACTGTGGGGCATCCAGCATGTGCCTTTCTGAGCCTGGAAGTCTGTAGTGATTTGTCGTGTGAGCTAGCCTGCTTCCTTTTGCCCCCGTTGCTCTTGAGGGTCATTTGAGCTTTCTTCTCCCTGGTTGCTAGGATTACAGATGTAGGTGGTCTCAGTATTGCTGTGAAGAGACACCATGACTACGACAACACTCACAAAGGGAAACATTTAATAGGGGCTGGTTTACAGTTTCAGGGGTTTAGTCTGTTAGCCTCATGGTGGGAAGTACAGGGGCCCGCAGGCAAACACGGTGCTGGAGAAGGAGCTGAGGGTCCTACATCTGGATTTGTAGGCAGAATGAAGAGAGACTGGGGCTGGCTTGGGCTTCTGAAACCCCAAAGGCTCTCCTCCCCCAGCGACATACTTACTCTAACAAGGCCACACCTCCTTGGCCACTCCCCAATCATTCAGATATATGAGCCTCTGGGGGCCATTCTTCAAACCACCGCATATCTGTTATTATTAATGGTTATTAATGTGATGCTGGGGATTGAGCCAGCCCGTCACAGAATAGGAAATGCTCTACCACCGAGTTATGTCCGAGTGGTCAGCATTACAGTTTGGAGTCAAATCAAATGGTTACTGTTCCTGCTTATGTAACCTCTCTATCTGCTTTGCTGTGACCTCCCACAACTATTGTCTCCTTTGAGTCCCATGATGTCATGTTCTCCTGTTCCCTGTCACTCTTCCTGTCCTTCCAGTCCTCTTTTCCTTCTGTCACTGAAATCTCTGCCATCTCTAGCCTTCTATCTTCTCTTTCATACATTGTTCCCTTCTTCACTGAACCCCAATCCTAAAGGTACCATTATTAAAGCCACATGCCAAAGTATAAAATCATGAAGTCCAAATGGATCAAAGACATCAACATGAAGCCAGCCACACTGAACCTTATAGAAGAGAAAGTGGGAAGTACATTTGAACGC